>VONZ01000480.1:0-127500 GCA_012976165.1 Labeo catla | reverse complement strand
TGCAGCATGAGAGCTGTTATGAAGTATATATCTGACTGAATCTGGATTTTACTCCCAACAACATGAGTTGTAAACACTAGACCTTTTGTTATAATCTGCAAGAATGTTAAACCTCCAGTGCTTTCTCTGGTTTTGCATTTTACTAGTATTTTCAGATTTTAGCAGGGTCTTATGTGTCAGCTGGCACAAATTCCTTTGGAGCAACGCAATTTAGCTTTTTCCTCAAGACTAAAAGTAGTTTATATAACGTTTTTACACCTCAGCTATTGTTTATATCACAATGCTAATGGAGAGAGCAAACTATAGAATTAGTATTGTTTATTGGTTGTGGAGTTTGTTTAGATCCCGTGCCGCAATATGAAGAAACCAGATGAAAAACAATATTTCATTTAAATTTGCATTACTTTTTGATTTGTTTTTTGGAGCATAAGTATAGTCTTTCTTGCCGATGAATGGTCAAATCTGTGAATATAAGATCCAAATCTAAACATTACTGTTGCAAGGCATTATTATTATTATTATTATTATTATTATTATTATCATAATTAATAAAAATAATTATTATTATTATGTGAAGTGAAGAGTATGATCAGGCCCTATTTAATTATTATTATTATTATTATTATTTATTAATGATGATAATAATAACAATGATAATATAAAATACTAATAATAGTAGTAATTATTATTATTATTATTATTACGCTATAAGAAATCATAGTAAAACTTTTTATTATCAATATCACATTTTATAGTATTTGTAAATAATTATAAAAAATAAAATATTATTAGATATTGACTAGATATTAATCAATAAATAGTAATAATGTTAAATAGAATTTAACATTAGAATATATATACACACACTATAGTATTGAATTAAGATAGAAAATGGTAGTAAAATATATTTTTATTGTATTAATGTTCCATTTTATAGTACTTGTATATAATATTCAATGTACAAAAATATCAATAAATAGCAATATTAAATGCACAGTTATTAATTAATATTTTTAATATAATTACATTAATATTTTACCTATAATGTCATATTTTAAAATATTATTTGTTTTCAAAAAATAAATAATAAACTTTAAACAGAGGTTTGATCACAGCAATATGAGTATGCGTAACAGTGATCCATGCACATATATATATATATATATATATATATAATTTCTGTAGTTTATTGGTTTTAGTAAATTTATAGAAATTATAATATTTCTGTAGTTTGTATTGGTCTTAATGGTTGTTTAAATCCAGTGTGACAGTATGAAGAAACCACGCAAAAAAAAACAATATTTTATTAAAACTGGCATTACTGTTGGATTGTCTTTGGAGTGACAATATAGTCTTGATTGTTGATGGCTGGATGGTCAAATGTGTGATTATGAGATCCAGATCTTAACATTTCTGTTGCAAGGCTTCTTAAAGATCTTAAAGATGCTTTTCCATTCGTATCACATTGATCCTGGCCACTTTTGACACTAAATGGTTAGCGTGTGTGCAGCTGTTCACGGACGTCACCGTAAAGCCAAGTTTGCGGAAAAGCGAAACGGCTGTGGTTTGCACTGAGCTGATCTCTACGATCAGTCGAGAAAGTCCCTGCTCCTTACAAAACTCCACGGCCGTTTCTACCAGCTGGGTTCCCAGACCTTTACGTCTCTGGTTAAAGGACACGACCAGCTGAAACACCTCCAGAGACGGTGTGTCCTCCGCGCCTGCGTCCCATCCGTCGCTCTTCACTACAGCCAGCAGCCCGGCCACCTTCGACTTCCCGTTCACCTCCATCTCCGCCACCCAGAAACCGTTCGCCTGGTTGTCCGAGAAGTTGGTCTGAATGTCAGACATTTCCGCCTCTAGCTTCCTCCTGAGGTAGCTGTCGTAAATCACGTGGCAGCAGTAGTAAACCAGACAAGCCCAGGCTCCTCCGAAGAGCACGGCCTGGAAGTACGAGGATCCTCCGAGCACATATCCGGCCACGGAGACGCTGAGGGTCATGCCAATGTGGTCCGGATGACTCATGGCTTTGAAAAAAGCTGGGTAGACGTGCTCCAGAATCCCAAAGCGGAAGAGAGAGACAATAGCAGACTTATCTGTGGGCTTGTAGGGCCTGATTATACTCTTGACTGAAAGAGAGGTAGAAAAAAAAAAATAACAGGGTTCAGTTTGATACTAAATAAGCGTCTGCAGAAAGTCATGTGGAGTGATAGGCAGGAAGAAGGAAGTGCGGAAAGAACCATTATCATTAAAACCAGGGTTATTATTGTTAACTAAGACCATGAAAACATGTTCATTATTTGAAATAAACATTAACTGAAAAAAATACAAATCTTAAACTTATTTTATTTCAGCTAATTGATAAGGCAACTTTTCTCATTTTCATTTAAAACTTTTCATTTAAAAATTAAAACTAGACATTTAAAAAAAAATAAAAAAAATAAAGAATAATAATAATAATAATAATAATAAATATACCAAAACACGCACAGATTAAAATAGCAAAAACACATAACAGAATAATAAAAAAAACTAAAATTAAATTGCAAACAGAAAAATGTAAAAAAAGAAAAAAATGTAATTCAGTATTAACAAAAACTGTATCAGTTATACCAATTACATAAAAATGGTAATATGTCAATTAAATGAAAATAACTAAAAATAAAACTTAACAAAACTATATACATGTATTACAAAAACATAAAAAAAGACAAAATGGCAGAACAAAATTACAAAAAATAAAATAAAATAAAAAAAATAATAAAAAATCCAGCTAACTGCTAAGCCAACGTTTCAAAGTGCCACAACAAAATCATAATAAAATAATAAGAACTAAAATGAAAATGCAAACAGAAAAATATAAAATAAATATTAACAAAAATTATATATCAATTATACCAATTATATAAAAAATAGTAATTTGTCAATAAAAGGGAAAATAATCACACAACAAAGTAATAAAAAAAAAAAAACTAAAATTAAAATGCAAACAGAAAAATGTAAAAAATAAATAAATAAATAAAATAAATCTAACTCAGTATTAACAAAAACTATATATCGGTTATACAAATTATATAAAAAATAGTAATATGTCAGTAAAACCAAAATAACTAAAAACTAAAAGTTAACCAAACGATATACATATGTTAAAAAAAAAAGAAAAACATAAAAATGAAAAAATGGCAGAAAAAAATTACAAAAATGTAAAAATGCAAACAGAAAATATGAAAAAAAAATTTAATTCAAAATATTAACAAATGTCACGTTTATTTTTTATTTTTTTATTTATACAGCGCTTTTTAACAAAACAGGTTGTGTCAAAGCAACTTTACAGTAAACAAATATAATAATATATTGATGAAACTAAAATAACTAAAAAAAAAAAACTTAAAATAAATAGACATAAAAAAAGACAAAATCACTATGACTTTAACTACAATAAAAATGAAAACATTAAATGTTAATTCAAAATATTAATAAAAACTAAAAATAGTTTATACAATGACACTAAAACAACACTGAAATTAATTATAGACATCAAAATATGTGAAATGCATGACTAAACAACATCTGAAAAGAGCATATGAAGCTTCAAATTTACAAAGGTGAACATTTTCAAATAAATAAAAATCTCACCTGTGGTTTGTAAAATCACGTGAGATTTTTGTGAAATGTATAAAATCACTGGTGACATTTTATTTGCGGGGGGAAAAAAAGACTGGAATTTAAATAAATTCGTTTAATGAAAGTAATTATTTTTGTAATGTCTCTGCATTGTAAATGATCAGCAAATTTGTAACATTCTAACTGGGAAACATGACATTCAGTGTGAACCCGAGCAACAGCCTTGAACTCTCAATTAACCTGAAAAATGATGTATTGTGCCACAGCTGAAATTAAACAGAAATTTGTAATAATTCACTAAAGCACAAGCTATTCCAGTCCCTGTATGTTAATTGCATTAGCACCTTTGAGACACCAAACTTAACACATTCAGACAGAGAACAAGTTCACTTACAGCTGGTTTTCTGTTCCATCGCTGCTGCTCGACGCCGCCTCACTGTACCTCCTCACTCGATCTGTGAACTTCAGCCACACTATGAGACAAACACCCATTTACAGAGCAGCTTAAGGAAAGAAGTGGAGCATGTTCACACACACACACACGCGTTTTTTTGTGAATTGTGGGGACTTTCCATAGACTTCTATAGTTTTTATACTGACCAAACAATATTATCCCCTAACCCAACCCTAACCCTAAACCTACCCCTTACAGAAAACATGTTTGCATTGTTACATTTTCAGATAAACATCATTTACTATTTTTAATCATTTTTTACATTGTATGTCAAAAATTTCAGGTTTTACTATCCTTATGGGAAACCTTTTTTTTTCTCTCGTCAAAATCAAATTCCAATAGTCACAATTACCGGAAATTAAATATTCAAAGTATTTGTAATTGTGAGCTATAAACTCAAAAATATATCAAATAACTTTGCAGTTGTGATATGTAAAGTAATTTTGTAAATCATAAAGCAAAAAATTATAACTTAGTAATTGTGAGATGTAAAATCATATTACGAGAAGTTGTAAAAAATGTATCGCATAACTTTGCAATTGTGAGATATAAGGTTATATTGTGACATTTAAAGCCAAATATATATATATATATATTTATATATATATAATACCTTTGCAATTGTAAGATGTCATGTAAAAAATATATCTAATAACTTTATAACTGAGATATAAAATCATAAATGCAAGAAAACAACTTAGTAATTGTGAGACATAGTCATATTGTGAAATATAAAGACAAAAATCAAACACAAAAAACTTTGTAACAGTGAGATTTTGTAACACACGACTTTGCAGTTGTGAGATATAAAGTCATAAATAAAGCCTAAAATAAAAAAAACAAATAAATTGAGATATGAAATGATTCGAGATATAAAAACAAATATGAGAAATACCTTTGAAATTGTTAGATATAAAGACAAACATATATCAGATACTTTTATAATTGAGATATACAACTGTAAGAGAAATAAGTTTGTAATTGTGAGATATAAAGTCATATTGAGATGTAAAATCTGAAATATGAAAATATTGTACAATAAAGTTAAACAAAATCACATAATTTGCAGTTGTGAAATATAAAGTCAGAAATAAAACCAAAAAATATAACATAGCTTTGTATTTGAGATAATGTGAGATAATAATGTGAAATATAAAATCATAAATTCGAGGAATAACTTAATTGTAATTGTGAGACATAAAGTCATATTCTGAATTATAAAGTCAAAACATATAACAAATAACTTTGTAGTTGTGAGATATAAAGTCATATTGTGAGATATAAAATTTAAAATATGAGAATATTGTACTATTGTAATATTGTAAGTAAAAAATATCACAAATAACTTTGCAGTTGTGAGATATAAAATCAGAAGTAAAGCCAAAAATATAACAAATAGTTTCATAATTGAGATGTAATGTTAAAATTTGAGATTATAATGTGAAATATAAAAGTATAAATAGAAATAAATTTGCAATTGTGAGATATAAAGCAAAATCATTTTAAATTACTTCCTAATTAAGATATAAAATCATAAATATGAGAAATAACTTTGCAATTGTGAGATATGAAGTCATATTGTGAGATATAAAATCTGAAATGAGAATATTGTATGATAAAGTCATTTGTGAGATATATATAGTCAGAAATACAGCAAAAAATATAACAAATAGCGTCGTAATTAAAATATGTTATAATGTGAGATATAAAATCATAAATATAAGAAATGACTTTGCAATTGTGAGATATAAAGCAAAGAAAAATATATAATTACTTTTATAATTGAGATATAAAATCATAAATATGAAAAATAACTTTGCAAATGTTAGATATAAAGCCAAAAATATATCAGATATCTTTATAAGTTAGATATACAATCATAAATATGAGAAATAACTTTGAAAGTGTGAGAGATATTGTCATATTGTGAAATATAAAGACAAAAAAAATATAACAAATAACTTTGTAATTGTGAGAAATAAAATATGAAATATGAGAATATTATATGATAAAGTCAAAAATATCACAAATAACTTTGTAATTGTGAGATATGAAGTCATATTGTAAGATATAAAATCTCAAATATAAGAATATTGTATGATAAAGTAAAAAACAATTACTGATAAAATCAGTTGTGAGATATAAAGCAAAACAATATAAAATCATAAATATGAAAAATAACTTTGCAAATGTAAGATATAAAGCCAAAAATATATAAAATATCTTTATAGTTAAGATATAAAATCATAAATATAAAAAATAACTTTGTAATTGTGAGATATAAAGTCATATTGTGAAATATAAAATCTGAAGTATGAGTCAAAGTCAAAAATATCCCATAGCTTTGCAGTTTTGAGATATAAAGTCATTAAATAAAGCCAAAAATATAACAAATAGCATCGTAATTGTGATAAATATCGTCATGTGAGATATAAAACCATAGATACGAGAAATACCTTTGCAATTGTGAAATATAAAGCCAAAAATATACTAAATATCTTTATAATTGAGATATAAAATCATAAATATGAACAATAACTTAATTGTGAGAGAGAGTCATATTTTGAAATATAAAGCCAAGAAATATAACAAATGACTTTGTAATTGTGAAATATAAAGACATATTGTAAGATATAAAGTCCGAAATATGAAAATATTGTATGGTAAAGTCAAAAATATCACAAATAACTTTGCAGTTTTGAGATATAAAGTCATAAATAAAGCCAAAAATATAACAAATAGCATCGTAATTGTGATAAATGGTCGTCACGTGAGATATAAAATCATAATTATGAGAAATAACTTAAAATTGTGAGAGATAAAGCAAAAATATCTATAAAATCACTTCATAATTAATATAAAACCATAGATACAAGAAATAACAAATGACTTTGTAATTGTGAATTATACAGTCATATTGTCAGATATAAAGTCCAAAATATGAGAATATTGTATGATAAAGTAAAAAATATCACAAATAACTTTGCAGCTGTGAGATATATAGTCAGAAATAAAGCCAAGAATATAACAAATAGCGTTGTAATTGAAATATAATATTATAATGTGAGATATAAAATCATAAATATGAGAAATAACTTTGCAATTGTGAGATATAAAGCAAAAAAAATCAAATTATTTTATAATTGAGATATAAAATCATAAATACGAAAAATAACTTTGCAAATGTGAGATATAAAGCCAAAAATATATAAAATATCTTTATAATTAAGATATAAAACCATAAATATGAAAAATAACTTTGTAAGTGTGAGAGATATTGTCATATTGTGAAATAAAAAGACAAAAAATATAACAAATAACTTTGTAATTGTGAGATATAAAGTTTTATTGTGAGATATAAAATCTGAAATATGAGAATATTGTACGATAAAGTCAAAAATATCAGAAATAACTTTGCAGCTGAGATATATAGTCAGAAATAAAGCCAAAAATATAACAAATAGTGTCGGAATTAAAATATAATTCGTTATAATGTGAGATATGAAATCATAAATACGAAAAATAACTTTGCAAATGTGGGATATAAAGCCAAAAATATATCAAATATCTTTATAGTTAAGACATAAAATCATAAATATGAAAAATAACTTTGTAATTGTGAGATATAAAATCTGAAATATGAGAATATTGTATGATAAAGTCAAAAATATCAGTAATAACTTTGCAGTTGTGAGATATGTAATCAGAAATAAAGCCAAAAATATAATAAATAGCGTTGTAATTGAAATATAATGTTATAATGTGAGATATAAAATCATAAATATGAGAAATAATATTGCAAATGTGAGATATAAAGCAAAAGCATATTAAGATATAAAATCATAATTATGAAAAATAACTTCGGAAATATAACAAATAGCTTTGTAATTGAGATATAATGTTATAATGTGAGAATATATAGTGAGATATCAAATTATAAATATGAGAAATAATTTTGCAGATGTGAGATATAAAGCAAAAAATACATCAAAAAACTTTCTAATTAAGATAAAAAACATAATTATTAAAAATAAAAAAGGAAATATAACAAATAGCTTTGTAATTGAGATATAATGTGAGAATATAAAGTGAGATATAAAATCATTAATATATATGAAATAACTTTATAAATGTGAAATATAAAGCAAAAAATACATAAAAAAACTTTATAATTAAGATATAAAATCATAACTATGAAAAATAACTTCATAAATATAACAAATAGCTTCATAATTGAGATATAATGTTATAATGTAAGAATATAATGTGAGATATAAAATCTTAAATATGAGAAATAATTTTGCAGATGTGAGATATAAAGCAAAAAATACATATAACTTTATAATTGATAATATAAATCATAAATATGAAAAATAACTTTGTAGTTGTGAGATATAAAGACTACTGTGAGAAATAAAGTCAAAAATAGAATAAACAACTTTGAAACTGAGACATAAAGATATAAAAATAGAATAGATACAAAGCCACAAATATGACAAATAGCTTTGCATTTGTAAAATATAAAGTCATATTGTGATATATAAAATCATAAATATAACAAATGACTTTGTAATTAAGATAGAAAATCATAAATACAAGAAATAATTTTGCAATTGTAAGATATAAAGTAATATTCTGAGATACAGAGTTAAAATTCTGAATTGTGGGATATAAGCAAACATTTCTAAGAAATAAAGAAACCATTTTATTTCAGGATTGTTGACTGTATGGTGGTTATCCACACACACACACACATTCCAGCATCTCTCTAGTATTTCATCAAATCAGCTCTGATCTTGGCTGGACTGTGTAATGAGGTCCTCATATGCCTCGCTGGATCAGACATGGAGCTGCATATCTCCGTGACTTTGTAGGGCTGAACCTGTTTGCCCGCTAAATGTGAGCTGGGTTTTAATCGCAAGAGCCCAGATTAGTGCAACTCTGTCATTCAATATGAGGTGTTAAAGATACATCACTATGTGCCAATACACTGAGCTCAAACATATAGGCTGTGCTGCAAATATATTGTCCTTTTTGCAGCTTGATAGACGTGGCTCCTCAAACTCACTTCTACTTTTTCCTTTGTGTCCTAGAGTAAAAACAACAGCACACAACATGAAGAATATTCATTTTTTTGGGGTAAACTGTCCCTTTAAGCATAAAATATGAAAATCGGTTACTGAAAACAGCACAATATGAAGATTTACCCAGTTCAGCAGAGACCCAGATAGATGATTTTGGTGAATGATGTGGCTTCAAGGGCAATGACAATGACTCAGAAATCGCTCTGATGCTTCTAGGGCCTTGGGCGCCTTATGTAAGATTTAAATGAGAAATCCTTTAGTTCGTTCTGTGGAGCCATGGACCCATAAATTATATCCAATCGCTTGTCGCTCAATCACAACGCATGCTACAGGAGGACAGATGGATTTCCAGTCCACGCACTTCATTTGGCTACCGGTTTAGTGTGCATTCTTTACATTATAGGGGAGACCGGGGCTAGTTGTCACATAGGGAGGTTGCCACAACGGCTGTATTTCAATATCTAAAAGAGTTGGAGTCAAGTCAGATTATCTTGGTTTTATGTTTTTATGTAGGACTTCATTTATTTGGAAAGCACAACAAAAATTCAATCCATTTGGGTTATACAGTTTTAATATAAACTAATACATTTAATCTAATGCATATTTGTCAGTCATACAAAAAAAAACAAGTAGAACACACAGTAGAACTTTCTCACAATTACAAACTTAATGTGATGCATATTTGTCAGTCATACAAAAATGAAACCGGTCAGATTTCTATAATAGTACTAATACATTTTAAGTGTTTTAAATACACAATAACCTGGTTTATCATCAGTAACTCCAGTTTTTCTCATACATTTCAACTAATTAAATATTATTCTACAGCTAGCCATATTTTAACTGTTTAATTATTTAAAACTTTTTAACTGAATATTTTTTTTAATCACATTTAAAATATGTATGCTAATTCTGTGCATCTGAATAAATGCATTTATTTCATTGGATTTGTGTTGCATTGCATTTCACTGCATTGTATTGCATTTTATTGCATTTAATTGCACTGCATTTTAATGCATTTTATTGCATTGCATTGCATTTCATTTCATTGCATTGCATTGCAGAAACTGGTTTCTTACCTGACAAATATGAACAGTATTTGCAATTGTCAAATTAAAGTCATATTGTGAGATACAAATATGACAAATAACGTGGCATTTGTGAGATACAAGGTCATATTGTGAAATATAAAGTCAAAACTATGACATATAACTGCAAATGTGAAGAAGTTTAACAGGTTCACAGTAGGATTTTTTCACAATTACAAATTTGTCATATTTGTGGCTAATAAAGTTATTTTAACAAACTTAAAGTAATGCATATTTGTCAGTCATGCCCAAGTAAAATTTCTATAATAATAATAGAATAATAGAATAAACCAAATGTTTTAAATGCAAAATAACCAGGTTTATCACCATAACTTAAATTTTTTTTCTCATACATTTTAATTAATTAAATATTATTATACTGCATTGCATTGCGTTTTATTGCATTGCATTTTATTGCACTGCATTGCAGAAACTGGTTTCTTACCTGACAAATATGACCAGTATTTGCAATTGTAAATTTACAGTCATATTGTGAGATATAAAATCACAAATATAACAAAACTTTGCGTTGATAAGATATGAAGTCACAGATATAACAAATAACCTGGCATTTGTGAGTTTTAAAGTCATATTGTAAAATATAGTGTCAAAAATATGACATATTGAAATTGAAGAAGTCCTATTGTGATCCTGTTCAAACCTGTTTTTTTCCCAAATATGCATCACATTAAGCTTATTAGTTTATGCTGCAACAGTGTAATTCAAATGGATGGAAATTTATTGTGCAATTTAAATGCATAATTCCTAAATGTAGGTGCAAATACTTATTTTTTGAGTGTGTAACATTATTGCATGAAAAGCCTAGAAAACTTGTTCCACTGTGATAACTTACCCCGCACAGTGTGACAACATGCCCCAGTGTGTTAAACCAACTGTTCAACACCCTTTCTTTTAGACTTTCTTACACCCATACAGAAATGAACTCAAAATTTTATCTGCTCTGAGAAATATTCAGTGTGACAACTAGCCCTGGTCTCCCCTGATTTATATAAGACTACATTAACACAGGTCGCACTAAGCACCAGCAGATCTCGTCACAAACGGTACTGGATCTTTGTCTGACACACAGTTAGAAATCCCATATTTTTACAAGACAGTTAATTTTCACTTTTTCTCATTATATCCCTTCTGTAAATATTAGCTCAGTTTCTATTATTTGTCAGATCCTGTACGGTGGACCTGGCCGCCTCAGTGCTGAAAGATTTAATGTTACCTTTCACCTCAATTTATAAGCGCATAAAATGCGCTCAGATCTCAAAATCTCACTGGAATAAATACAAGCAATTGCTGTTAAGCTCTGATGGCATTTCACAAACCCATGTGCTTTCTGAATATGCCCCAGTATGTTTATGTTCAGAAATGCAGTGACATTTACGAAGACAACCGATTTCAACAAGAACATTGCAAAAATGCACCTTTTTTTCTGTGGTTATTTACAGCCTTAAAGCTCAATGTATTTCATGTCTGATTATATGATAATGATTTATATGAACTGACTACACAAGCATTGTCTTTCATTCCTGATCTTAAAGGAAAAGTCCACTTCCAGAATAACAATTTACAAATAATTTACTCACCCCCTTGTCATCCAAGATGTTCATGTCTTTCTGTCTTCAGTCGTAAAGAAATTATGGTTTTTGAGAAAAGCATTTCAGGATTTTTCTCCATATAATGGACTTCATTGGTGCCCCAAATTTTGAACTTCCAACATGTAGTTTAAATGCAACTTTAAAGGGCTCTAAACAATTCCAGCCGAGGAAGAAGGGTCTTATTTAGTGAAACGATTTGTCATTTTTTTCCAAAAAATAAAAATGTGTATACTTTTTAGGCACAAAAGCTTGTGTAGCACAGGCTCTGGGATGCGCGTCCACGATGCCACGAATTAGTAATGGGTCGTTCTTGAACGATTCTTTTATTTTGAACGAATCTTTAATGTGACTCGGGAAGAACGAGTCGTCTCGGGGAGTGATTCGTTCAGTCGCACATGCGCAACATCCTGTTAGGTTCTGTACTGGAATTAGTTCACCTGGTTATCGAGTCTCCGGGTTTTTCCGAGTCGTTCATTCATCTTATGGGGCTGTCACGTGATGAACGAACTACTCAATCCTGAAAACTTGTCAGATAAGAGGTGAGGTGAGCTAATCATAGACTAAAGACCCAGGTAAACAATTAATTAATCTTTTCTGTTCCTTATAGCATTATAGTTTTGTCTTGTTTGTAGTGTGATCAACGTTTGTGTAAGCAGTAGATGTGTTCGGGAAGTAACATGTAACATTTTAATAATATTTTGCTAAAATGAATGAAATGACTCAAAGATTCGTTCATTTTGCTGAACGAGACTCAAAGGTCCGAGTTGGTAAAATGATCCGAACTTCCCATCACTACTACGAATCATGTCTAAGTACATAGTCTGTGTACTGAGTATGTTCTCCTACAACTTCAGAATCATCCAACATTGTTGTAGCTTTTTGTTTGTAAACAGCGTTTGACTTACTTGCACTTTCTTAGTCTTTGCGCGTTCGCTTTGTAAACACTGGGGCAGTAGTTCCGCATGACCTTTCGTTGTGTTTCAATAGTACGTAGCATCGCGAACGTGCATCCCAGAGCCTGTACTACACAAGCTTTTTCTTGTGTATACAAACTGCATTTTGGAAGTTCAAAATTGGGGGACCAATCAAGTCCATTATATGAAGAAAAATCCTGAAATGTTTTCCTCAAAAACCATAATTTCTTCACGACTGAAGACAGAAAGACATGAACATCTTGGATGACAAGGGGGTGAGTAAATTATTTGTGAATTATTGTTCTGGAAGTGGACTTCTCCTTTAACATTGTCAAGTGTTTATATGACCTTAAAGCAGTTCTCTGTACTTGACACTTGAATGAAGTGATTTCAAAGGAATAGGTCACGGCAAAATGAAAATCTGCCAAGTGACTCGCATTCAAAGTCCTTCCAAACCTTCATGACTTTCTTTCTTCTGTGGAACACAAAGGAGATTTTTTTTCCCTATGTATTTACAGTAGAAGAGGACTGGAGTTTTAATGCTTCAAAAAAAAAAAAACCTATAAGAACAAAATAACTCATTCTCTAAAGTTTTGTGTTCACGTATTATAGCTTATAAGATCTAAGAAGTCTCATTTATTGAAAATCTTGACATCCGCTGCTGTATTTGATGCATTCTTAAGTTTATAATGAGCTCCTGAGACAAGTAGCAATGTACAATTTTTGAACAAATTATTCTGAGTTCAGTCTTTTCAATGAATCATTAAATCGGATCACAGAACTAGTCTGAATGATTCATTCAGATGTAATGTTCTAGTCACAGAAAGGCAACTTTAATTTCAGTCTGTTCATCACATCATCACATCTCATATGAGGAATAAAAGCATGTTTATTACGCATTTTGGGAGAGGCAACAAATGAATAGGGAAAGAAATTATATTTCAATATTCCTATGAAATATTATGTATTACTGTTAAAATCTTTTCAATTATTAGTCCCATTATTACACTTCTTTTTTCATTACATGTTGCCCCAAAAACACATTAATATGCAAATTAGATTTAGTTTATAGTTACATTGTATATAAAGAGAGAGCCTGTTTATGGCAATTTTACACACATTTTGCATAAAGAAAAATAATATATTCTGTTATAACATAGTTATATCTTTATAGAAGGTTTGGTTAAAATGTATTGGTCATTTAAAAAAAAAAAAACAAAACAAAACTAAATCAGTTGTTTTTGCCCATGCATGTTCATTCATGTCTTTTTATTTTTTATTTTTAAAATTGAGTCCCAGTGTCCTCTACCAAGGATATAGCATAACTTATGAATGAAATATCATTTAAAAAAAATTATATATATATTTATATTTATAACTCACAATTGTGGCTTTTTATCTCACAATTCAGACTTTTTTTTCTTGCAATTGCAAGTTTGCATCACGCAATTGTGACTTTAACGCTCATAATTGCGAGACTTCATTTCTGAGAAATGAGAAATCATTTCTCAGAAATGAAGTCAGAATTATGTGATGTGAACTCGCAATTCTGACTTCATTTCTCAGAAATGTGAGTTTAAGTTGCAATAACCTTTTTTTTTAATTCAGTGGCGGAAACGGGCTTTTATACATATCTCATATATTTTCTTCACTAAAGAGAAAGAAGAGAATTTTTCTCATAATTGCGACTTTTTATCTTGCAATTCAGACTTTTTCAGAATTCTTTTGTTTCTGCCACAGGACAAAAAAAACATATTTTCTTTTCTTTTCTTTTCTTTTATTGCAGATATGGACTTCCACAATAATGTAGGCCACTTTGACACTTTTATGGTCATCCTTGCATCCTTTTTTCAGGCTCCTTTATTTGTAACTGCACAAAAAAGAGCAATATGTGCAGTATTGCAGCATTTCTGTTGAACAAAGTCAGGTCTGAAACAACATAAGGATGAGTAAATGATGACAAAATGTTCACTTTGTGTCTGAACTCTCTCTTTCTAACTTTTGTTCGTGATCTCCGTTGTACTAATACACACTCACAAATGTTCACTCAACGCATGAATCTTCCCTCTCCCTCTCTTATCTGTTTTTGACACTTGAATAAAGCCTAGTTTTTAGAGTCTCACAATAGAAAAACAAAACATTGAAAGCTTAATTTTTCCTTAGGGGCTTTTTTTTTCTTCTCCGCAATGCTAATTATTTTTTAGGTTGTTAATGATTTTTGCACTAACTGAAATCTTGGGAGAGAATTAAAAGCAACCTGCTGTTTACTGAATAATGACTGTCCTGCAATGCAAAGACATGAAACTCAGCTCGTATAAAATGAGTACATTATTTCTCCACAATATCTGTCCTGAAATAGAGAATTTTGAGCTTTTTGTTAAAAGAATCTTTAGCTGAATTAAATAATGCTACAAAATAACCAAACTACCCCATTTAGTTCCCACAAATTGTTGGGTTAATTCATGGTGTAGGAGAAAATGTAAACAACAGACATTATTTTACACATAAATCGAAAACAGCTATTATAAAAAGCCATAAGAAATTCCCAATGGACCTCATGAATTGAAAATGCAATTCTCTTCCTGATTTAAGGATTATAAACTGAATAGCTTTGTAGTTAAACGAGCACTTTGTGCTCCATGTATATTTCTCACAGACAACTTGAAATGAAAAACATTATTCAACAAGTCATGCAAACTGTTGCCTCTGCTTTTGACACCCTAGCAAACAACGTTTTTCTTGAAAAAAAATTTTAATGTCTTCCTTAAACCATGCTTAGCTGAACCACTTAAACAAGTCCTAATTGCAAGAAAACAAGCTGAAAAAAGACTGAATTTGAGTTATTAGCAATTTTTGCATGCCGGTCAAGTGTGTCTTTGTGCAAATTTGTACAATAAGCATTTCAAAACAAACTTCCTGGTTAAACATTATCAAACTAGTCCATTTTTTTTCACATTTTGCCAAAATGATGCACAAATAATGCTTTTTACGCTCAAAAACTTGCATGAGCTCAGATCAGAGGCCCACGACCAATCATTTTCAATAAGAAATACAAAACCTGTGCCACATGAGTTTTGAATCCAATATTAGATAAAATACCATAAGAGATTTGTAAGTTATTTTTGGTCATTTTTGACTGGAAACACCATAAGGTGGGGGGAAAAGTATACAAAAATCATCCAAAACCTTATGGGAAGTTTTAAAACCTTATAGGCTGTCTGTGCAAAGTCTGGAAGTTTTAGTCAACTGCAATAACATTAATGAAAATTGGAAATGACTGAAAGACAACATTAGGGTTAAAATGCATGGATTTTACTACATTAGTTAAATAAAATGAAAATAAACTATGCTAGACTTTTCTGCATTTTAATTTGACCTAGCTAGCATCATAGCAAAAAACCCACAGCTGTAGTTCATTACATTTGACAACCATAAAGTGTCACAATATAAAATATGAACAGTGCATAAAATTTTAAATGGGCCATTCCACCGAATGGGTGCCTTTTCTGTCCCCAGGACATAACATGTACAAATATGCATAGAAATTAACTATAAAATACATTTTATTATTAAGCAAAGTGCCCTGCACAGCAAATGTACAGACTGCAAATGTAAAATATTTAAAATATTTAATAAAAAATATTAAAAACTACCTCAAACACTGAAAATATAGCATTTATGCATGTCCCTAGTGTCTAACGCTACATTTTAACATGAAATATAATGTTTAAAATCCTTCAGAAATCATTCTTCTTTTGCATTTTTTTGTGTATCTATATCCCATCTGTGATTTAAATACATTTATTTTCAAATAAATTTATAATACACATTTTAGTCGTGTCACTAGGTTTTCAGTCAGTCCTGTTACCCTAACCCCAAAAAAAATGGGAAAGTTCTACAAGACACATTTTCAACATATTACAACTCAACTACAAAAAATCATCCAGGCAAAATGTTTTGCCTCGAGGCTTAGTTTAGTCCATTTACTGTAACTACATACTGAACACTGCGTTTCCCCATGGACCATTATTACGCACAAATCGATAAACACTGATCATATTTAAGACCGTAAATTAATGGTGGTTAGTTATGATGTCCCTAAGTTAGCTATGTTTTGTGAAAGACTAAGTGACTAAGTAATATTTATGAAAACAGCTATTATAAAAAGCCATAAGAAATTCCCAATGGACCTCATGAATTGAAAATGCAATTCTCTTCCTGATTTAAGGATTATAAACTGAATAGCTTTGTAGTTAAACAAGCACTTTGTTCTCCATGTATATTTCTCACAGACAACTTGAAATGAAAAACATTATTCAACAAGGCATGCAAATTGTTGCCTCTGCTTTTGACACCCTAGCAAACAACGTTTTTCTTGAAAAAAAAAAAAAATTAATGTCTCCCTTAAACCATGCTTAGTTTAACCACTTAAACAAGTCCTAATTGCAAGAAAACAAGCTGAAAAAGACTGAATTTGAGTTATTAGCAATTTTTGCATGCCGGTCAATAGTGTCTTTGTGCAAATGTGTACAATAAGCATTTCAAAACAAACTTCCTGGTTAAACATTATCAAACTAGTCCTTTTTTTTCACATTTTGCCAAAATGATGCACAAATAATGCTTTTTACACTCAAAAACTTGCATGAGCTCAGATCAGAGGCCCACGACCAATCATTTTCAATAAGAAATACAAAACCTGTGCCACATGAGTTTTGAATCCAATATTAGATAAAATACCATAAGAGATTTGTAAGTTATTTTTGGTCATTTTTGACTGGAAACACCATAAGGTGGGGGGAAAAGTATACAAAAATCATCCAAAATCTTATGGGAAGTTTTAAAACCTTATAGGCTGTCTGTGCAAAGTCTGGAAGTTTTAGTCAACTGCAATAACATTAATGAAAATTGGAAATGACTGGAAGACAACATTAGGGTTAAAATGCATGGATTTTACTACATTAAATAAAATGAAAATAAACTATGCTAGACTTTTCTGCATTTTAATTTGACTTAGCTAGCATCATAGCAAAATGCTAGCTAGGTGTTTTGTGAAAGACTAAGTGCCATTTATGTTGATTGTCTCATTCTTTCTCTGTGACATAAAAAGTTAGAAAGTTGGTGAATATCAAACGAAGAGTGCCTCAGCATGATTACAAATGTGATATTGATTTTATGCAACCGTTAATCAATAAACAGGAAGGTTAATATTAAGAGACTTACATTTTAGACAGCATATTGCCTGTTTTTGCTCTATTTCGCCAACAAATAAGCATTCCAAACACAGCCACAGCACTGTTTTGCGTCTTTCAGCAACATGGTGTTTCGTTGTTGAATGAATCACCTGTTAATTGATTCAGTTTAATCGCAATGACTCACTTACTTAACAGTGACTTACTGCCACCTACTGGCGGCTTTGATTTCACATTTAAAGTATCTTCATTTAAAAAATACATGTAAATATCAGTATTCAATGTTTTGTTTAAAGGGGCCATCGGATGCAAAGTTCACTTTTACATGTTGTTTGAACATTAATGTGTGTTGGCAGTGTATGTACAAATCTACCCTATAATGAAAAAAATCCATGCAGTGGTTTTTAATTAATCTGTAAAAATAATATTCCCTTTTTCAAATCGAGCCATTCTCAGATTCCTGTCGTTGTGGCGTCACACCGACAGAGGCAGCTCCCACGATAGTTGATTGACATGAACGTCTTACCTCAGATCAGCTGTAACAGTCCGACCTCCATTGTTTTGGTGCCGGAGCAGGGATGTAAGTTAGATTGAGCGATTAAGGTGTTGTGTTGCTGAATGTTATAATCTGTCACATCCTTGTGGACTGTTTTGTTGGTTTTTCCCTCCTGTGTCCTTATTTGGTCTTTCCTGTTCCGTTTCTTGTTAATGTCATCATTGGTTAATTACTTACACCTGTCCTTGTCTCATTAGCTCTCTTATATAAGTTTGATTCAGTTCCTTGTTCAGTGTCTGTTCTTATATTGTCACTTAATGTTACCTAATGTTAGTTTCGTTGTGTTAGCGTGTGGTTTCCCTGCTGTTCCTGTTTGTTCCTGTTCCCATTTCGGATTATTTTATTAAAGCACGTTTTTATTATTTCCTCACTCCTGCGACTCCCTCCCACACACGACCCTGACATATAGGGTTGGGTATCGTTTGGGTTTTTTTTGATACCGGTGCCAAATCGATACTTTTAAAACGGTACCGGTGCCAAAACGGTGCCTGAACCGATACTTTTAAAAAAGCCACAAAGTGGTGGATGACACAAGAATATATTTTTATTGGACAAAAAAGTTCTTTAAATTGAACAATGTATTAAAAGTAAAAATAAAGAAAAAAAAAAAGTAGTAGTACTATACACTATTAAGTCAATGCAAAACGCAACAAACCTAAGCCACCTAACCCAACTACAATAATTTAACAGCTTAAAATTTAAGCAATTCTTTTGCAGAAATATGACTATATGTGATGAGATCTGGGAAAACCCGTCGGATGTCGCGGTGGGACGTTTTCAGGAAATTAGTTTTTCATTAAATTATTATTCTATAACATCTTGTCTATCATCTCTGAAAACATCTCTTCGAAATTCACTTGTTTAGTGCAGAAAAATAGACATTTATTGCAGCAAGCAGAAATGACTGTCTTTCTCCTATGTTAAGAACGCGCTGCGGAGGTGCTTTCCCTTAACACCACAAAAACAGTTAACTTATCAAAATAAACCACGTAACATATTTAGTACACCAGTCCTGTGTAAAGTACGGCAAGCAAAGTTATTTATTTATTTATGTATTTATTTATTTATTTATTTATTTATTTATTTTAATACCGTGAGATGGCGGAGCACAACAACGCCGTCTAAAGTACTGCAGCTGCTCACTTAACCGATCTTACTCGTCTCAGTCTGCTCAGTTTTGGTGATGTTGGTGATATTTACTAAACATAAAATGGGTGATCAACGGAAAACAAACGTTAGTCTGTTTGTCTAATGATGCAGTAGCGCTCCTAACTTGACAGACAGCTCTCGTTAAACCCGTAAAGTGAAAGGGGAAGTGAAAGCCGTCTCACTTTAAAGCCGTTTTTCTCAAAATCCCATTCCTGAAAATCATCGCTATCAGCCAACCTAAGATAGCCATAACGTAGGTTATGTAAAAAATTTTGGAAAGGGGCCTGAACTCAGCTTTCATATGGTGTCAAAACCTAAAAAAGGTAAAATTTCACCATGTGTTGCGTTTTCCTAGATCGCATCACATATTTGCCGTCTCTGGCAAAATACGACACCTCTCCAGCTGATGTCTGCAAACTGTCAAACACGGTGCATCCCTCTGCTTTCAAGTTTATTCCACATACCATCAAATGTTTCATTAGGTTTGACGCGTTTTCCCCTTCACACGCAACTGCTGTAAAACATTTGCTGCACGTCGCAGTGTCTGAATCATTTCTCGTGAAATATAGCCACACTTTAGAATGTTTAGTTTTTGGCATTTTAAGTTAGACGCGTTTAATGTAGCTAGCTAAGCTAACGGCAAACCACCTGCTGCAGTCAGAGCAAGTGTAACGATAGTTGCAGCATTCACGCGCTTCTCGGATGGTCTCATTTCCAGACGATTTGTGCTTTTAATTCGAAATGTGAAAATGGATAGTAACTACAAAGATGTCTTGGATTTCTATCATCAAAGCTTTCCGACTTTCACATGAGTTTTCTCATTCAGTAAATACATTTTCTGATCATTCTGACACCCCATGAATGCAGTATTTAAATTTAACTAGCGATCATGCATGTTGATGAATCAATGCTTCTACATCCGTGTCATAGCACCAGAAGACAAATATTTCAATCGACAGTTCAGGCATTTAAGTGGCACCGAAATGAGGCACCGAAATTCGCGTTCTGATTCGGTCCGGTACATACCGGTCACATGGGTACCGGTGCCGTATTGGCACCGGGTTTCGGTACCCAACCCTACTGACATAATCAACATAGTGGTCGTCATTTACTCCGACATCTGAGCCACTGAAGATGCAGTGGATTACGTTTGTCTGTGAAGGGAATGCACCTCCCGGTCTACATATATCCGTCTATGTTCGCACGAATCATTCGTGATCCAGCTTCACTTACAGCAGAAGTGAGTATAAGGTTTTTTTTTTTTATGAATCTTTGCGATCGCCTTTCCTTGTAACGTGGTAGTTAGGAAGTTTAGCGGCTAAATGCAGCTAAAGTAAACAGGCTCATCTCTCCACGGAGAGAAGAGAGGGGCAGGGCGAGCAGAGCTCATTTGCATTTAAAGCAGCCTCGACCAGAATGGGATGATTTTTGCAGCGCTCATTTTGACAAGGTAAAAAGGGTGTTGTTTTACACAACCTTTGAGAATTTTTAACCAAAGTATATTATAGACTTTTCATTAAGACCCGAAAGAATCATATCAACTTGTGGAAAATGGGCATCCAATGACCCCTTTAAAATAACAAAATATTATCTATGCATTTGTAACTGCAAGTTAAATGCATTCATGTCCCTCTGAGTTGAATTAAACATCTAAATGCCTCAATTTCTTGACTTACGCCTTCTTATTAGGTCGTAATATTTACCTTTTTCTGAAGTAATGTGAAATTGATTTTTGTATTTTTATTTATTATATTTATATATTGAATGCAATTTGGCATATAAATTGATTAGATGGGTTTAGTTTTCATGGTTATTAATGTATGCAATTTCAGCAATAAAAATGTTCATTTTTCTAAAAAGGAAACAAATTAGTTGTTTATTTTAAGAGACCTATCTTATTTTCTCTTGTATATTTAGTATTGCTCTTTAATAAAGAAAATGACTTCTTATCCGATTACTCGATTAATCAATGGAATAATTGGTAGAATACTCGATTACTAAAATAATTGATAGCTACAGCCCTGTCTGGATCATCTGAAGGCAATGAAGTAACCCAAAGCATGTGGTCTTATTTTCTTTTCTGTATATTTGATGATATTGTAATGGTGACAGGGAGCATCATTATAAATATTCAGTCCTGTTACCTAAATGATTTCTTAGATGTTACTCGTTTATTTAAAAAATACAAATCTTTGATGAATCACTATAATGTGCTGAGTATCATCATAATATTAGTATGTACTTCATGTGGCTATATTATATGTATTTGCTAATTTTATGCTAAAATCTCCTGTTGCTTTCAGTCCTGTTACTAATAAGATATTATATATCTTATACTAATCTATAGTAACTGAGTAATATTAACAAGAATGAGTGTTCTATTAACCCTCTGGGGTCTGAGGGTGTTATGGGACCCTGGAGAAGTTATAAAGATTAGGCTACATCCATATTAATCTGCATCAATTTGAAAATGCATCTTTTTCTCAACATTTTAGCCTTTAATCCACACTAAGACAATGTTTTTTTAAATAGAAATTTTTGGCAGTGAGGTCAGCTCACTAGTCAGTAAACGTTTTTTAAAAGACAAGAGTTTGGGTAACAGGGCTGAGAAAAATTCATCCATCTTCCATTTTAAAATTCTGTAAAAAAATTAAATGAAGTTACCTGAGATGGACCAATACATTTTTGAATAGTTAAATGTGTATTACTAGATTCCATTTGAAAAAAAGCTAGAAAATAAACATTTTTTTGGAAGAGTTTTGGAAGCAAATGGCACCCATTCGGTGGAACGGCCCAAATGCAATTTGATATTTTATTATGCAATGGCATTCAGATGCGTTTAAGTGTCTAGATGCTTTCTGGGGCCGTTACAGCTACCGAAAATACAGTGATGGACTAATATTTGTTGGCGGATGGCACAATGAGACTGTGAGATGTTGAATTATGTCATTTGTTTTGATATGTAAGCAGCACAGGCTGTTGTGACAGCGTCTTGAGCAATAAACCCGCGGATGTCAGGTAAGATTGAATTTCCGCCGCGGCGAGACGGCTCCTTACACCTGCTTAAATCAATAACGGCCCCTCATGAATCGCAGACGAAGCCGAGGGTCAAGGGACTCTTGGTGTTTCGAGAATAATTTAAAGCGTGTCGATAAATTTGGGATTCTTCCCCGGTGACCGGAGTTAACCCTTAATCAGATCACGAGCAAATCACGTTAGTGAGTGCCGTGTTATTCTTTTCTATAAAACCAGACAGTGATTAAAAGTAGTTCTAGACTAAACTAATGTCATGGGAGGTTAAAGGGATAGTTCACCCAAACATGAAAATTCTGTCATTAATTACTCACCTCATGTCGTTCCAAGCCTTTCAGAACACAAAGTGTGTTAAGGTATTTTTAATGAAATCCAAGAGCTTTCTGACCCTGTATAGAAAGCAACGCAACTGACTAGGGAACGAGAACGAGACGAGACGAGAGTTTTAAACTTTTCTTAAGAAATCCTCAATGATGAAATATCTAGGGACTGAAAAAGACAAAATGCAAAAAAAAAAAAAATGTAGGTGCATTTTGAACTTTATGAAATTAAACTTCCATTTTAATTAATTATATGCAGTAATAAACAACATTTAAAGAAGAGCTTCACGATTCTGGATAAATTGAGAATCCCAGTTGTTTTTAATAAATTGGAGACCATGATTCTCTCACGATTCTGGAGAAAAAAAGATTAGAAAACTAAATAAAATAATGTTCAATGCTTAAATATTTTAAAAACATATAATTATTTAAAAAAAAAAAAAACATTCAATGAAGGAGTCAGTGTCTCACTTCATTAAGACTTGTTTGACTATTGAAATCTCCTGAATGAATGATTCAATTACATACTTTTTTAAAACGAGAGTTGTCGCCACCTCCTGGCGGAAGAGGATAAGCGTTACAATACATACAAGTGTTAAGATACTTTCGTTTTGATCGCTACTGTAGACAATAAATGTTTATACCCAAACTATAAACTTTTATCCCAGTACTTCTATTATTTAAATGTCTGTAACACAGAAATAATGATTATAATGTGGTTGAAAAGACTGTTTGTGTTGCTCTTTCTGCGTTCACATTTACCCCGAACAGGGGCAGCAACAAATGTGCTTAGTCGCGATGTGAAACAGTCCTAAATTGTTGTCATTCAGGAATAAGATTGCGTGAGTGTCTTAATCGAGATTTCCATATTTTAAGGATTAATCGTGCAGCTTTAATGTAAACAATGCAAAATGTTTTGGAGGATCTCGCGAGATCTCGTGCCACAAGATCTGGTCACATCCCTACAACTGACATATTCAAGGCCCAGAAAGGTAGTAAGGACATTGCTGAATTAGTCAATATGACATCAGTGGTTCAACCATAATTTTCTGAAGCTACGAGAATACATTTTTTGTGCACAAAGAAAACAAAAATAACTTCATTAAATAATTTCTTCTCTTCCGTGTCATTCTCTGCTGTGCCTTCATAAGAGTTCAGGGCTCTACGCTTACTGTTCTTTTCAGGAGCACCTTCTAATCAGTAATCAAAAAATCTGATTAAAAAAAATTGCCTTCCCATTACAAGGTGAAATTTGACTCCTTAAAGTGATTTGACTTAAAAGGAAATTTTGTTTTTACCTTTGTAATGGCATTTTTCTAACTTTTTTAAAAGTATGTCATCTTTTATGTCAATTATTATATTTTTTAAGCTTTTTAACATTTCTAAGAGGTGGCATGAGTGTAATCAAATTCATAAACTCGTGTTGTGATTAATGTTTTAAATAATTTTGAATACAGAAATATTAAATGATTTAAATAACTGAAAAGATATTTTAAAAATGAAACTAAAACTACCAGTAGGTGACAGCAAGTCACTGATTTAGTTATTGAATCATTTATTTGATTTATTCGAACAGCTGATTCATTCAGGAATAAAGCAAGTCTTTATGAATCAGAATTTGAATCATTGACTCACTGGTTTTGTTTAAAACTGCACCGCTGTGTTTGATTGGAGATGCGCATTGGCTCAGTTGTGATTTGTTTCAGACTATTTTTGACAACGAAATAGAGCAAAATCAGGCAATAGTGTTATAGTCAGACAGTGTAAGTCACTTAATATTAACTTCTTATTTATTTAAAGGAGCATATTTCTCCATATAATGGACTGATATGGTGCCCTGATTTTGAACTTCCAAAATGCAGTTTAAATGCGGCTTCAAACGATCTCAAATGCGGTTGTAAACGATCCCAGCCGAGTGTCACGATCAGACGAGGCAAGACAAAACAACGACGTAGAAACACGAACAGTTTAATAATAATCCAGGGGAAACAACGGGAAACACAGGAGTACAGGGTAACAACATCAACGTCTGACAAGGCAAGAGGGAAAACACACGCTATATATACACAGACTGATTACAAACACAGGTGCAGACAATGAGGGAGAAACCAAAACACACAGAGCTGATGGGAGAAACCAACTAGAAAGTCCAGGGGTGTGACATTACCTCCCCCTCCCGGAAGGCGCGTCCTCACGCCGACAAACAAGGAAAACAAAATGTACAAAGTCTTAGGAGGGGGCTTCAGCGGAGGACGGACTCCCGGGAGAAGGGCAAAAGATGGAGTCCAGGGTGATGGCGGAATAGTCCATGGAGGTGATGACGGAGGGAGAAGCCAAGGAGGTGACCGGAAGGGGCTGGAGCAGGAGGAGCCAGGTGAAACCCAGACCGCAGCCAAGATGGAATCCCAGGGTAGAGCCGATGGAGGGAGGAGCCATGGTGGAGGAAAGGCTGACGACTCCATGGGGCCAACCGACGGAGGCGGAGCAGGTGGTGGTAGAGCCCGAGGCGGAGACGGAGAGCCGAAGATCCTTGGCGACACCGAGGATCCGGAGGGCCCAGGCGGAGCCCAAGGCTCTGGCGACCAAGGCGGAGACGGAGATCCGGAGGTCCGCGGCGGAGCCGGAGCGACAGAGGACCGAGGCTGTGCCCGCGGAGGGAGGAGGTCCACAGAGCCGGTGGGACGGAGCGACGAGGCGTAGCCGGAGGAGTATAGTCCAGGGGCGAAGGTGGGGCGATGACTGACCAGGGCGGAGCCGGAGGGACGATGGAGCCCGGTGGAGCTGGTGGACCGACGGGCGACGGTGGAGACGAGGGAACTGAGAGCCGGGGTGGAGCTGCAGGGTCGGAGGGCCGAGACGGAGTCCAGGACTCTGAGGCTGGAGGCAATGATGAGGGATCCTCCAACCATGACACCGATGGAGACTGGCAGACCCACGGCGAACCCACCGCACAGATGGTAAGCTGAGGGTGAGCAGAGGTGCTGACAGGAAGCAGAGGTGACTGAGGGAGGGTGGGTGGGAAATCCGAACAGGCTTACAGTTCAATATTCAAGTCCATAACATTATGACCCATGTCCATATTTAGCTCACCCTCAGCGGCGGTGCAGTGGGTTGTGCTGTCCTCAGCATCCTCATGCCCCACTGATACTCCCACCGTCGCAGGCATTGTGGCCGGCTCTCGCACCTGGTCAGACGTAAATTCCTCTCGTTCCGCGGCGATCGCTTGCTCTGTCGCTCCAGTTAGCGATGGCTCTTTGGTCGCACTGATAGCGAGAGATCCGTCTGCGGTGGGCTCGGGCTCGTGCTCCGCATGTCGGGGTGGTGGCTGGCTGGGTTCTGGGTCTGGAGTGGCACTAGCGAGATTCTCCATGGAGCAGGCAGAGAACGAGGGTTTGTTTCTCGCCAGTGTCCACTCCACAAACGCGGTGAAATTCGCTCGAGGGCCGTCCTCGGACGACGGCGCTCCGCATGACGCGTTGAGGCTCGCGTCATAAAACGCACAGAGCGCGTCGTCCGGGTAGCTGGTGGTGTGAGCTACTAGCTGGAACAAGACGGTAAACCCCTCGAGCGGTAGCTCCCCCTGCTTAAGCTGAAGGAGGATGAATTCCGGACGGAGTAGGGGATTCATAGTGAAAACACAGCGGAAACAAAAGGACTGAGAAAAAGGAACGGTAAACAAAACGAGGGAAAACGCAGAAAAAAAAAAACTGTATTCGGTCGGACGTTCTGTCACGATCAGACGAGGCAAGACAAAACAATGACGTAGAAACACGAACAGTTTAATAATAATCCAGGGGAAACAACGGGAAACACAGGAGTACAGGGTAACAACATCAACGTCCGACAAGGCAAGAGGGAAAACACACGCTATATATACACAGACTGATTACAAACACAGGTGCAGACAATGAGGGAGAAACCAAAACACACAGAGCTGCAGGGGAGATGATGGGAGAAACCAACTAGAAAGTCCAGGGGTGTGACACCGAGGAAGAAGGGTCTTATCTAGCGAAACGATTGGTTATGTTCATTAAAAAAACACAATTTAAATACTTTTTATTCTCAAACGTGCATTTTGCCTTGCTTTCATTGAACTCTGTGTATTCTGACTCAAGACAGTTAGGGTATGTCGAAAAAATCTTCAACTTCAAAAATGATTTCAAAATCATCCTACATCGCTGCAGAAGTACCGACCCAGTCATAGCAAAGTGAACATGCAAAGAAGGTCAAACACCGTTAACAAAAAAGGTAAAACAGTGATATAGGACGATTTTGAAGTTGAGGGAGAACATGAGATGGGAGTTTTTCGACATACCCTAACTGCCATGAACCGGAAAAAAACTGCCCAGGCAGACTAAGACAAGACGAGCGTTTGACATTAAAAAGTATATCAATTATTTTTTATGAAAATAACCGATCGTTTCACTAGATAAGTCCCTTCTTCCTCGGCTGGGATCGTTTACAGCTGCATTTTGGATCGTTTGAAGCCACAATTAAACTGCGTTTTGGAAGTTAAAAATCAGGGCACCATATCATTCCATTATATGAAGAAAAATGCTGAAATATTTTCCTCAAAAAACAATTTCTTTACGATTGAAGAAAGAAAGACATTAATGTCTAGAATGACAATGGGGTGAGTACATTGTTTTGGAAGTGGAGTTCTCCTTTAACTGTTGTATTAAATCAATATCTCATTTACAAACCCCCTTAAAAATCATGAAAAGCTGTCACTCATCTTAGTTCATTGCGATCTCAATTTCTATTATAATCAACAAAGCTCTCTACACTGCACAATCAATCTCTTATTTACACTCTCTCTGCACTTTGTTTAGGAAAGGATTTATCAGATATGTCTGTAATACATTACTCAACGCTGCAAAAATATGAAGAAACCTTGGAGGCTCCCCTCAGTGCAAACACAAATACGCACATGGTGCTCCTAAATATGTTTTCATAGTCGCAAATGCATTTTAATTATAAACTTCATTATGCTTACAAAAACTGTAATATTCATTTAGGAAACTGGCCTGCATTCAGAACACTTTTTTTTGTAAGCTTTGCAAATGGGGTTTGATTCTCAAGCTAGAGAATAATCAATTCCTTGGTTCCTTGATCAAGAAAATGCATTATTATTAAACTTTAAAACCTCCTTGCCAATGCATCCTGGTCATTGAACAAAGCAGGTTATTATTAATAATTCAGCAGCTGCCTTTAATAGCTGCAATATACATCAGCCGTTATTTTGATCGTGTCATGATCACATGTCATTCAGACAAAACTCTTTTCTGCCTTTTTGAGGGTTAAAAGGGTTTAAATACTGTTATAGAAAACTTCTATAGGCCAGATGCCTTATAAATGTCATTTAGAGATGTAGATGAGTTTGTTTACTCAGCAGAATAGATTTTGACAAAATTAGCATTCCATTTGCTCACCAATGGATCCTTTGCAGTGAATGGGTGCCGTCAGAATGAGAGTCCAAGCAGCTGATAAAAACATCACAATAATCCACAAGTAATCCACACCACACCATAACATCTTTTGAAGCCAAAAGCTGCATCTTTGCCATGTTTTTAACTTCAAACTGTTGTTTTTAAAATACGAGTCCTAAGTAATATTGCTTTGTCCAGTGAAAAGTTTGTTTTGTCTGAATCAGGAGAGAAATATGCATAGATCAAGCACTGTTTACAAGTGAAAACAGTCCAAAATGGCTCTAAACAAATATATTGGTGTATTTTGATGTGAGAGGACAACAGGCGATGGACTTTTTCACTGCAGGAAGCGTTATAATGGATTATGGACTTTTAGACGGAAGTGGTGATTTAAAGTTAAAAACGTTGTAATTATGGATTTGTTTATTGCATATGTGCATCTTTTTACTTCACAGGATGTTAATTGATAGACTGGAGTGGTGTGGATTACTTGTAATGGTTTTTATCAACTGTTGGACTCTCATTCTGACGGCACCCATTCACTGCAGAGGATCCGTTGGTGAGCAAGTGATGCAATGCTACATTCTTACTACAACAACAAAATGAAGGACAATCGAAAAGATTCTTGCATTTAAACATCAAATAGAGCTGTTGACCCTGCTGTGTGTTAAGTCACAGAGTAAACCATTAGTGACAGCGTGTCATTGAGGAGAAACACACACCAAACAGCACACTGAGGCAGACAGCTAACATCCTTTGCAGTCTAAACTGACCTTCACAACAATGTGAAAACACACTACAGAAGTGTGTACGAGAGCTCGAGGGATCACTTTTTTCATAAATACTTATATATATATATATATATATATGTTATATCCTACTTTTAACAAAGAATCATGCTATATTTTAAGACTTAGTTCAAAAACTATAATTGTCATCATTTATTTACCTTCATGTTGTTCTAAATTTGCTCAAAAGGAGATGTTAGGGACTGGCAGCCTCAGTCACCATTGACTTTCATTGCATCTTCTACAACTTTTATCATTTTTAACAAATTACAAGTTGTCATGGTGTTCAATAAATGACCCAGATTTAGAAAAACATCTAACCTAAACAGTATCAAGTCCTACACTTTATTGATTTATTCCACGCACACATACTTACAAAGATTAAGAAAAATAGTAATCACATACAGGACCTTTGGTCAGCCTGGCAGCTTCAAAATAAATAAATAAATAAATAAACAACAATAAATAACAATGCAAAATTAACCTTGTTATGCTCTTTTGAATTTGAATTTTAAAAACAATTAAGGTGATACAGGCTTGGTAAACTCTGTGATAAACATTCAGTAATTATAAGTGAGTTGCTGGAGGCTCAATAAGTTGCTAATTGAATAGATTATCATATACAATCAAGTTTAAAATATGATTAACAAGTAGCATTTTGAACCATTCAACAACTGCACATATATATACTCTCTCTCTCTCTCTGTGTGTGCACCTGGTATTTATCACGTTATGGGGACCAAATGTCCCCACAAGGATAGTAATACCAGTAAGTTTTTGTCCTTGTGGGGACATTTGTGAGGTCCCCATGAGGAAACAGGCTTATAAATCATGCAGAATGAGTTTTTTTGAGAAAGTAAAAGTGTGCACAGTCTCCTGTGAGGGCTAGGTTTAGGTGTAGGGTAGGTGTAGGGCGATAGAAAATAGGGTTTGTACAGTATAAAAACCATTACGCTTATGGAATGTCCCCATAAAACATGTAAACACAACGTGTGTGTGTGTGTACACATATATATATATATATATATATATATATGTGTACACACACACACACACATACACAATTCAGGGTAGTAACTGATTACATGTAATCTGATTAGTTACATGTAATCTGATTAGTTATTATTCACACAATGGCAGTAAACTATTCATAATTTATTTATTCTTCATTTTTTCTTCTTTTTGTCATTGCTGTTTTCATGTTTATTAATATTTGTTAATGCAGAGATTCCCAAACTTTTTTGTCAGCCAGACCACTTTGACATGAAATATTTACTTCAAATATCCCTGAGGAAGTTAATGTTTTAATAATTTAACAAGACATTCACATATTCACAGTTCTCTGATGTCGGTTAATTGTAACTCTGACATGCAGGTAAACAAATTAAATATTTATATTTTTTTGTATTCAAGTGTTTTCAAATTGGAGTTTATTTCCATTCTCTTAGCTTTTTGTAAATATCAGTATGGTACATTTAATAGTAAGTTTAAAACCAGTTAAAAGGTAGTCCAAATCCATACCTACAATGAGTAACTAGGGCCCTATGAAATTTGTTTTATTTTTCCTCACATATTTCATTTTATTTATTTTTTTCCCCCCAAATTTCTTTTTTTTTCTATTTTAGTTTTTCTGGATTCCATTTTTTTCCATTTTAATTGTTCTAGATTCTGTTTTATTGGTTAAATAAAAAAAAAAATCAAAAAGCATTTCTATTTAATTGAAATCATTAAACATGCACAGTTTAACAGCAGTTTATTAGAAGTTTAACAAAAAAATATTTTTAAAGCCCTATGAGATATGTTTTATTTTTTCTTAAATTCAGCTTTATTTTTTTATCAAATTTTATCTGCTTTTTCCATTAATTTTCTGAATTTCATTTTAATGGTTTCAATTTTAATAACCAAAAGCATCTCTAATAAACTGATTATTTATATATATATATATACATATATAGAAATACTGTGTTATGTATTTACATTTTTCTGGTAAATAATTGCGCTGGTAAATATCCCTTAACAAATAATGTTGTAGTAGTAGTAGTAGTAGTAGTAAGACTGCCAAAAAATAAATCACATCTAAAATAAAAGTTTTTTTTTTTTGTTTGTTTATACTGTGTATATTTATTATGCATATATATATATATATATATATATATATATATATATATGTGTGTGTGTGTGTGTGTGTGTGTGTGTGTGTGTGTGTGTATAATATATATATATATATATATATATATATATATATATATATATATATACATACATAAAAAATGAAGAAGAAATAAATTATCAATAGTTTACTGCCATTGTGTGAATAATAATATGTGAATATTATGTATATATATATATATATATATATATATATATATATATATGAAGAGCTCTTTTCCAAAACGCGATAAACGCCATTTTTTTTACAAAATTGAGTTCCTGCCCAAATCAGTATCGTTATTGAAAAGGCAGTTTTTAATTTTACAAAAAATGCGATATCCGCCGTGTTATTCTGTCATGTTTTCTCCCTTTTTTTCCAAAGCTGCTGCACATCTCCATTCAAACACAGCAGTGTTTTGTTTACGAATGAACGTGCGTTTTCTAGTAAGTCAATGAATCAATTACCCATTCATAAAAAGAGTCACTTGCTTTATTCCTGCATTAATCAGCCGTTCGAACGAATCAAATGAATGATATGATTCAGAAATTAAATCAGTGACTTGCCACCACCTACTGGCAGTATTTCATATTTATCTTCTTTTTAGTTATTAAAATCATTTAATATTTCTATGTTCAAAATTGTATATTTAAAACATTAATCTCAACAAGAGTTTATGAATTTGATTGCACTTATGCCATCTCTTTCTATCACTTATACTTTCTCTAAAAAGAAAAGTAAGTGTAGACCCCTAATGCATTTTGGGAAAAAATAATCAGTTTTTATAATAAATCTTTGAAAAATCAAAATCTAGATTAGATTTTTTTATGTTATTATAACCTAAAGATGCTATGTGAAAGTTTAAAACAGAAAATAGTGGTTTTCATCTTGCCACTTTCTTGGTAAAGAAAACACATTTTTACTCAAATTAATCAAAATGGATTTATAGCGTTTTGGAAAAGAGCTCCTCATATATATATATATACTGTATATATATATATATATATATATATACACACACACACACACACATACAGTATATTTACACTTATTTAAATGTGTATATTTATATTTGTATAATTAATATTATATATAAATACTTTTAATATATAAACATAACATTTTTCTTAAATATAAACATGCATATGTGTGTATTTTTATATACACAATAAATACTGTATACACAGTACACACACCTATATTATATAAACAAAAACTTTAGTTTGGGATGTGATTTAATCGCGATTATTCGTTTGATAGCACTAATTATTACATTAAGTCATTCTGTCACAGTTTCTTCAAGTTAAACCGAACTTTTGACAAGTTGCTGTGAAGACCTTGTATATGATATGACAGTATTTTTTTCTTAAATGAAATGATGAGTGACTTTTATGTTTGTTTTTATGTACTCATATTGAGGTGGCAGAGGCTGAAAACACTGCGAGCGTCACGCACGTTGCAGTATGTGGTAAATGAAACCGCCTGCCTGCGCCATTCATTCACAAAGAGACACGCAGAACATGCAGGACTTATATTTAAATAGTCTTTTTGCGGCTTAATATTCACCGACAATACTTCATATTGCATTTTGACTTAAGTATATGATCGATTTATTAATTTTTTAAATATGTGGTATTTTTTTTAGATCAAGCTATACCATGTGTAATAACCACACAGGCACATCATATGGTAAACAATTGCGTATTAAATTATGCATAGGCCACATGTGTGGATGGTGAAATTTCGGATATAGCCCTCTTCACTTTTAAAATACATATTTTTTCATTTACTTGCCAGCCAACGCCAAGTAGTCGATGGTCAGGACAGCAGCTCACCAGTGTGTACGTTAGTGATGCGTTACATACATTTCAGCATAATTCAGGCCTACAAGCCCTTGTGAGACTAGCCTCGCTATCCATTTGTGCAGCGTCGCGAGAAGTGCAAGAGCTTTACTGGGAATAATTTGGACCGAGAAAACGTGTCTAATTTAGTTGAGTAATGCTGAATAAATCCAAACGGTGAACAATGAAGCGCCGCTGTTTCATCTTCAATAAGCGCTGGACTCACAGCCGCTATGTAGGAAGCCAATAAAAGCATGAAACAATTGAGTCGCTGTAGATTGAGGGGAAACAAAAGCAGGCTGGAAGCGCTATATTGCAATTCGACGGCGGTCTCTTCCCCTCCGGGAGAACAGGGACACGATGCGGACGGTCAAGCAGCTGCAAACTCCATCTATCATACTTAAGAAAAAAAGCCACCCGTCTGTATCTGTTCAACAACATGCAGGGATATTCTGAGGTTTAGCGAGATGCTCTGAAACGACACAAAGGACCAGAACTGTCACTGTTGCAGCAATCTTACTGATGGAGAGCTGCATGTGTGTGTGGCGACTTGGATTTTATTAGAAGGACACACTGTGGTCTAAGTGTAATTGTCAGCTGGGGACGCTGTCGCCTTTTCTCGAACGGAGACCTCAGGTGACGCTGTATTAATAAATGATGCTGGAAAGTGAAAGTGCACTCCGAAGATCAGAGTTCACACGCGCTCACAGAAGTTTGTAAGTGGATGGTTAAAACACAACAAACCTGATGTTTTCGCTATTTCTGGAGACGGTAAAAGTCACACACCTATGTGGCACGCGCTGAAGTGGACACTAGGCAGGGCGGCACTTACGCCCACCCTAAAATGCATTCAAAATCAGTTTAGCTGTAAGGTAATTAACTCGCCTGAATAGATGCAAAGGCAGCGCTGTAACAAGTGCTGAGAAATTATGCATAATTATAGGTTATGTGTCAAATTTTGACTTAATTAAAAGTCCTAGCCAAAACAACTCGGCCTACTTGAGTGAACATAAAAAAGGCCCCATTTAGCTGTACTTAAAAGTAGACCTTTTTCTAAAAAATAACTAATGCAGCCAAGAGACCTTTCAGTTTTGATGCGCAAACTTTGTAAAGCAACTTTTCTCAATGTCTTGATTGCGAATACGGAAATCTGTCACATGAAATCACACTCAAATTAAATGTTAAATTGAGTGCTGCAAGGATGACACTTTTTTGTACGAGTGCATTTTAGCACTTCCATTATTTCAAAATCAATGTGTTTTTGGCCAAACGCCTGAAATTGGGTCTGTGGTGAACACAAGCTCAAGATGCTTTCACATTTTCACACATGAGATAAAATACATCAGTAATACCCACTTGTGAGCTTTTGTCTTGAAAAAGACAGTTGTTAACAAGTGTCTAAACAGAGGTTGTCGGGGACATTAAATGTCATCAAGCCAAACAGATTAATTCATCTACTCACTAGTCCACTTTTAAAGCTTAGTTGTGTTTATAATTTGCGAAGATTGTCTTGTTGAGTTTTACTTTGCACTGGCTGATGTGGAAGTCATCATGGACTTTTACTTTCTACACATCGCACAAAAGCAAAAAATGGTTGAAACCAAAGTGGTTGATGAAATGCTCTGTTCAGAGTGAGTCATGGCTTTTTGTCAAGCTTCTCAGGATGGAAAAAATAACTAAGTCCAGTTGGAAATGCATTTCATTGGTTGAATCATACAAAAAATATTTTGATTAGTACTTTTTTACAAGACAAAAATCATACTTTTCTGCTTAAGAATAACACTTAATCCTTGTGCATCAACTTTAAAAAGTTTCTCACAGGTTAGTTTTTTTTTAGTTTTTTTTTTTAGTCCTGATAATTGCCAAAAATTTTTCAATGCAAGTTTGTTTACACAAAATGTGTGTGTGTGTGTGTGTGTGTGTGTGTGTGTATATTGTGACGAGTCAGCTGCCTCCCCCCTAACTATCAGCTTCACCCCGTCGGTAATCGCCGCCCTTCACCAGGCTCCCGACGGGAGTGGGCGTGTGGGAGGAGGAGGGGCGCTGAAACATCCAGGTCTGGCGGCGTGTGATGAGGCACACCTGATGTGAATGAAGCCTCATCACCGCCGCTGTTAAAATGCCGAGCGCGCCTCTCCTCAGGAGACCGGTCTCTTCCCCGTGCATGCACGCTGGTGTCCTCGTGGGTCCAGGAAGGGGTGAAGAGGGAACCAGCGCCGCCGTAGGACGAGCCGCCGGACCCCGCGGGTCCGGATGAGGACCGCACCCGTGACGGCTGACGGGCCAGGTTGCCGGGCCGTTTTATCCCCCAGAAGTGCCGCAGAGGTGGAGGAGGACGATGCCGCTAGAGAAGCCGCCGCCACTCGCACCCCGGACCTGAGCGGGGAGCGCGTGCGGCCGCCGGACTCCGCCCCTTACCTGGACCCTTCCCTTCGGAACACTACCCCACCTTCACGGAACCCCGTCACGACGAGGACACCAGATCCCCCTGTTTATTTTGGACACTTTTTTTTACCCTTTTTGGACACTTTCTGTTATTGTTTAATAAAAGCCTCTCCGAGGCCTGACGTCACGCCCACTGTGTCTGTCGCTTTGCTCCGCACCCGTGACAATATATATGAATATATATGTATATATATATATATATACTAGAGCTATCAACTAACCATTAGTCGCTATTAGTCGCTTAGTCGTAGAAAAACAAAATTTGGTCATACAAATAAAGGTACTACATCTTTCAAGTCTGTAAAGACTCTATGGTTATTTGTGTGCACTCAGAATAACAGCAAAATGTTGCGCTTTTGTAAAATAATGAAAGCAAACAGGATGCACAAACAGGAGTCTCTGAACTTGAGCGCGAAACTTCGAAACTCTGTGTATACTTGCCTTACAGACATGAAAAATATATCTATAGAGAGAGCTCATTATTATGATTTATATGGTTTATTAATAAATGTGCGACTAATAGTCGACTAATGTTTAAAATGAATAACTACTAGTCAATCAGAAAAATCTTTAGTCCAGGGCTGCCCTAATATGTACTATATTCTTATTCTCTCTGGTCCTCAATTCTGAAGGACCAGAGAGAACAATATTCTAGTGATAACAGAACTCCAACTGTTTCACCATTTGCATTACTCTGCTTGCAGCATTTCCTACGGCGGCGAGTGTTATGGCGTATGCCCACATCTACTATAACTTTTTAAATACTGTTTTTATGACATAGAATGTAGTTTTAAGAGATTTTAGTGAAGAACGTACTTGTTTAGACTTAAAATTAGGGCTGGCAAACTATTAATCGTGATTAATCGCATACAAAATACGAGTTTAAGTTTGCCTAATATATATGTGTGTACTGTGTGTAATTATTATGTATATATAAATACACACAAATTAATGTATATATTTAAGAGAAATATGTTATGTGCAAATATACAATTATTTATATATAATATAAATTCTATAAAAATTACAATAAATACATATACTTGTAAGTATTTATTAAATATATGCATGAATGTGCTTGTATTTGTATATGCATAATAATTACACACAGTACACACATATATTAGGAAAACTCCAACTTTTATTTTGTATGCGATTAATCGTGATTAATCGTTTGCCAGCCCTACTTAAAATATGCGATTTGTTAATAAAAATACTTTCTATGTGAAAATTTGCTTTGAAGTTTTCAGAGATGTGCGCTCCGGGGCGTCAGCGGCCTCACTTCGGCCAGATCTTCTGGAATTTGCCCCTGTCTCTGATGACTCTAGTGGTTGAACATGAAATGTAATTCGTTTTGTCTAAATCTAACAGGTCTTTGGTCTTATTCGTCTATTATTTGTTTCTAGAGCAAATAGTTTTGGCTGAGGGCAAAATCTCATCATGTTATATTTTATGTAAATTTAATGCTGTATATCAGAGCACTGCCTTTACTTCTAACTGAAGTGCCTAGCAACGTTTATGATGGCTGTCACTGTTTATTAAATATTATTCAGTATATAGTATTTTATATAAATAATAGTAGTAACTTCATTGTTTCGCCATCAGCACTAAAGACTTTTATATTGAAAGAGACTGAAATGAGGTTGTAAACAAGGAAGTTATTTTTACTTTCAGTAAACTCTTGCAAGATGCAGCCTGTCATCGGAAATCACCCTTAACAGATGAAAGGACAGCTGACATTCAAACTATTGTTTAATTGTGAATATGAGATTGAGCTGAAGAATGAATGCTGTATCAGATGCTAAATACTAAATACTAAGCGCTTTTTATTACAGCATTGGATATGATAGTAATTAGGTAACAACATTAATATTTGAACCATAACTATAACTGATAGCCAAACCTAAGAAAATGGTAACAAAGTAGTAAAAATAGTAAATCATTTTGAAGATTTGCCATCAATTTAAAAGCCTAATAACAAATAATGCATGTTTTTATGCTTAAATGGCACTGGGATTAAATATTGCAGTTTTAATGGATTTCATTAGGGGCATTTTTGTTATTAAGGTCCTGAGTGTACCTAGGGTAAAATACATTTGTGAAAGGAAATGAGAAGAAAAAGAGGGTCAGATATTAAAATCCATTAGAAACATTTTTGGCAAATGTTTGCATTAATACACGCAAATTTTTCAAAAAGCAAAAATGTCCCAGAAGATGCACGAAGGTTAAAGACCCCATTCAATTGCTTTTAGTTAGTTTTCCCAGAAGAAAAATACAGTCATTTGTAATTATAAAGTGAATTTGTCAGTTTTTAGGTGCCCAATATATCACATAGAACTAAAACACATTGCACTACAAGCCATAAGTTTAATGAGGGTCTTTAAATATTATAATAAAGTACAATTACTCAAAAGATGTCTTTTCTGTTTACTTGATGCATGATGCATCTTGATTATGAATATGCATCTTTTTTGTATGAATGTACTGTATATTATGCTGTGCATAAACAGTTTAGCAGCGACCGTAATGAAGTCTTAGCATGTTGACACTGGCAGCGAATGCTCATTTGCAAACTCCTGATCTATGCAGGCCGTGAAATTGTTTCCAAATAATTTCCTAGTTTCATAATTTTCCCTCAGTTCCCTAATGACCCAGAACAGGTATTACGCACTGAAAATGAATAATGGCTACAAACTTTTAGCAGCTCTTTGAAAGAAAACAAAGCAATCGCATCTCCGAAATGAATTATGAACATGTTTCACTGGAGGGAATTAGGTCCGGAATATTTAGTTCAAGCTGAGTTTAGCGAAAGGCTTTGACTGTTAAATGAGAAATGAAGCTTGGCTCTAACTACCTTCTCACTTTTAAACACGCTCAATGGGAGGCCCGCGTGAGATCGAGGCAGCCTTTGTATGAGACGCTTTGCCAGTGTTGACAACAGCTCTCAGAAACTCACATTACCTCCCACAACTATTGTCAGCCGGGTCTATAAGAGCTGCGACGCATGGAGACTAACAAACAGAGGCCGGGTCAAACCTGAGTGCCAATTCTTATGTTTGTTTTACTCTCGCTGGATCCGTTTCTAAATGGCACAGCATGCTTTTAAAGCCCTGGGACATCTTAATGCAAACAAAAGCAACCTGTGCTTTGCATTCCTTGAACAACATCCACAAATCTAATACTAAATGGTGCTACGTCAGACGTTGGTATTTGTTATGGCCGTTGCATGCGTGCATATGTCCTAACTTCCTCAGACTGGCATAGTTTGCACAGCATTTTGTTTCTGAAGGCAAATTTAACCCATAATCATCAGGTATTACAAAAAGACAGAACAGACTCTTTGAAATGCACATTTCAATTGCACAAAGAAATGGCTTTCCATTTCATTCCCTTATCAACTAAATCAACAGAAATGAAAGAACTTCCAAGCTTTTACCTCTAATCAAGTTGGAAATGTATTACCGGTGGAGACTTTAGGGAGACGTGGACTTTTCTCTCTGCGCAAGTCATTTGTTTTTCCATTAAAGTCTGTCGGCCATGCAGAAGAGAGCAGAAGTAGAGGGAGCAGAGTTTCAAATAGATCCACTAAATTATACGACACCATTTCATGGAAATGATTCAATAAATTTGGCATTGCAGGAATGAAACTTTTGACATTATTTAGCCACTTTCTTGTCGATCCAAACTTTCGGTGGAATACAAAAAGTAAATTCTTTAAAAAAATATCCTGGCTTCTCTTTAAAATGAAAGTGAAGGAAGATGAGAGCTTTAAAAATGACAGAAGAAGCATAAAAGCGGTCAATCTGAATCTTGCACCACAGCAGGAAAGATATATTTTTCTAGTCCAACACTCAGAAATGAGTGTATTTTAGCACTTACGGTTTTTGGGTTAAATGCCTGAAATAAGCTAAATATCCTAAAAGTGTTTTGCTGTCTGAAGCTTTGTAATATTAAGATTGAAATCATGTGGAAAAAGAATTCATGTGACCGTAGTGTAGTTTGTGTATTGCCTACATTTAGCTTTCTACTTTGAGTTTTGATTCCTTGCAATGCCCGATTTGTGAATGAATCGTTTTTTTTGAGTCAAATCTTTTTAATGAATCAATCAATTGATTCAGTTCACATAGCTAATCTGTTTCTGAATTGATCTGATTCTCAAAATCAGTTCTTACTCATCTGGTAATTAGTGATTTTTAGTGATGTTGGTCAGTTTTGGACACAAAGCTACTTCAAAAAACATGGAATTTAGTCATATAAACCATTTTTATAAATTTTTAGGGTGCTTTTGCAATTTGCATTGCAAAAAAAAAAATCTGGTCCACATTTATTGTTATTGGAAAAATTGAAAAATATTATTCACAATTTGTCTTTTAAATAATTCTTACTGGTACCGGAAAATATAATCTAATTAGATTTAAATGCAATAAAAAGGACACTTAAAATATACAATTGTAAATAGATTTTTAAAAATTAGAACAAAATATAATAAAAAAAAAAGTATAAGAATAAAATATAAGAATAAAATAAACTTATGTTGTGATTTTTGCACAGGTAAATGTGATCCAAGCACACACTATAAATTAGTGGATCCAGTTCACAAATCAAGTCTGAATGATTTGTTCACAGATCGGACTGATTCTCAAAATCAGTAATAAATAATAAATAATTTATTAGTTAATTTTAGTGAATTTGGTCTGTTTCACACTTAAAAAAATAAAATAAAATAAAAAAATCACATGGACAATTTTCATGATTTTTTAGGGAGTAACACATAATTATTATTCAAAATTTATCAGATTTATGAATTCATCATTCTTTTGAGTCGAATCTTTTCAGTAAATTGATTGATCCAATTCAGAATTCCAATTTAAATGATTTGTTCAAACTGATCTGATTTTGAAAATCATTTCTTATTGATTTGATTATTAGTGAATTTTATGTGTGTTTCTCGCATAAGCTACAAATATAGTGCAAAAGCCATATGGACTATTTTTATCATTCTAAAGAGCTTTTACATCTTTTCTGGAGCTTAACTCTGACCCACATTTATTGCTATGAGAAGAAGAGCATAATTATTATTTAAAATTGTCTGATTTGTGAATGAATCATTCTTTTGAGTTGAGTCTTTTCAGTGAATCAATTAATCCAGTTCACAAAGCCAGTCTGAATGATTCATTCACACATTGGACTTATTTGATTCTCGAAATCAGCTCTTATTCATCTGGTTACTAGTGAAGTTTAGTGAATTTGGTTTGCTTATTATTGAACTATTTTTATGAATTTTTAAGGAACTTTTTAATATTTTTTTTTTTTTTTGCGAATTTAAAAAAGGTTCACTTTGTCCATTTGTGTTCTACAGAAGAAAAATTCATGAAAGTTTAGAACAAGATGACAGTAAGGAAATGATGACTGAATTTCCTTTTTTGGGTGAACTGTGCCTTTAAATTTCTCTGTGTATGACGTTAAAAATAACTATGAACATTAGTTAAACTCTTTGTCAGTAAGTGTCCCTGACCAGTGACCTCTGTGAGATGTGACCGTAAACACTTCTGAAAACAACTCTTGAAAGAGTATGTTGCAATTTGAGTCAATTAGAGCGCTCTCTCCCGATTCTGGCCGCGCTGGGATTTGAATTAGAATGGCAAATGAGACAGCAGATGTTACACCCGACCATCAGATGCTCAGGGATATTGGGGTTACAAACCAGTCAACCTTCTCACAGTGGCCATATACTGGACAACAACTGAGTGTGGGATTGTGTGCTTATTACAAGGAGAAATGCTGCTTTCCACTAGACACAGCAAAGAATGGTGCAAAACAAAAGAAACGGATGCTACCTTTTATGCCTGACACGAACATGCATTTGCAGTAATGCAATTACATTTTGCAGTGATGCAATTACAGAAAAATCTACAGAATGCTTTTATGTGTATATATATATTTGTTTGTTGTTTAATAGCTTATATAAATAAAATGCAATTAAAACAATTAAATAAAATAAAATTATAATGTGATAATGTTTTTTTTTTTTAATTTATTTATTTTTTGCACAGGTAAATGTAATCCAATCACACACTGCAGATGTGTTGGGATGCAAGGTGTAAATGCAATCCAGCTAAAGAATTTCCAGATGTGAATTAAAAATTAATGCCAGGTGTAAAGGGGCCTTAATGACATCCATCCATCATGAAATATATGTCCATTTCTAAGTGCTTTACGTATTGCGTCCCCCTGCCTTTCACATGAGGGATATAAATACTGGATATACAGGACAATTTGTCAGTGTCCTCAGCATCCAATGCAGTTTTGATGCAAATTTGGTTGTGTGTGCAAAGTATCATTTCATAAGCGCACTTAAATTCATTCTTCTGTTAAAACCTGTGTATTATTTGAGCTGTAAAGCTGCAAATCATCATCTTTTTTTTACATGCAATGTATTGTCTTAATCTTTATGGTGTTAATTTTGTTATAGCTACAATGTAGTTGGATATTACTTTACACAGCATAGTTTAGTAAGTGATCTTTCATTTAAAGGGACAGTTCACTCAAAAATGAAATTCCGTCATTATTTACTTGCCCTTGTGTTGTTCCAGACCCGTGTATGCATTTTTTATTCTTCTGCTGAATGCACAAGATAATATTTTCAAGAATGTTGGTAACAAAACAGTTTGTGTGTGCATTTGTAGATGAGAGAGAGGGAGAAATAGAGTGGCCTATGTGCTTTCCGCACATAATAAAAAGCTATTTTGTGGCAAAAACATGGAATTAATTTGTCATTTTTATCTGGTTGTTTACTATAGTTAATAGCTTGGTCAGTGTCCTTGAGGGTTCTGGTTCTTTTGCTATTGAAGGTTGTAAGAACTTTTGAAATTACAGAATAACGTGATAGTGGACACTGCATGGAGTGTTCTTTAAAACTTTCACATAAAAATAACCCAGCTCCAAAATTTCAGGTGAAACGTCTTTTGATGTTATGGTACAGTTGAGGTCAAAAGTTTCCATAAACATTGCAGAATCTACAAAATGTAAATTATTTTACCAAAAAAAGAGGGATCGTACAAAATGCATGTTATTTTTCAATTGGTACTGACCTGAATAAGATATTTCACAAAAAAGATGTTTACATATAATCCACAAGAGAAAATAATAGTTGAATTTATAAAAATGACCCTGTTCATAAGTTTACATACACTTGATTTATACTGTGTTGTTACCTGAATGATCCACAGCTGTGTTTTTAGTGATAGTTGTTGAATGTGAAATATCTTATAATATTTATGTCTTATAGCAACATGCTGGTAACGTGCTAATCATGTTAGAAACATGGTAGTAAGTTGCTAATCATGCTATGATCATGCTAGTATCTTGCTAATCATGCTAACAAAATGCTATTATCATGTTAATCATGCTATAAACATGCTATAAACATGCTAATCATTCCAGTAATATGCTAATCATGCTAGCAACATGATAATCATGCTAGTAACATGCTACAATATGTTAATCATGCTAGAAACATGTTAGCAAAATGCTAGTAAATGTTAATCATGCTATAATTATGCTAGTATCTTGTTAATCATGCTAGCTACATGCTAGTAATATGCTAAGCATGCTAGCTACATGCTAACAGCATGCTAATCATGCTAGTAACATGCTAGCAACATGCTAATCATGCTATAAACATGCTAGCCTGGTGAAAAAAACAGCATATGCTGGTTAGGTATGTTTTGATGCTGGTTTAAGCTGGTCCTTTGCTGGTTTATGCTGGTCCTTGACCAGCAACACAACCAGCATAAACCAGCAAAGGATCAGCTTAAACCAGCATCAAAACCTACCTAACCAGCATATGCTGTTTTTTTCAACAGGGAGTTGTTTTTTTTACATTTTGTTTTTGGATTTACAAAAAAATTACTATTATAAAAAAAAATGCACTTTGTTTTATTAATTTAAATTCTTAACTAGTTAACTATAAATTAAATAAATGTAATTGTTAATGGTATAACAATTAACCCTTGTGCAACCTTTTGGACATTTTTGTCCTTTCAGCCTTTTTTGTGATCATTTCGCCTGTTATTGCCAGCTGCATACATTTTGGCACAGGTGTGTATTTTTGGAATTTTACTATTTCACCTCCATTTTCTTTAATAAATCTATTTTCCACTAGGTACAAAAAAATTGTTACACACAGCACCTTTTGGACAAAAAATGTCCCCTTTGAAACCGATTAAAACTGCAATTTTTAATCACAGTGCCATTTAACTGTAAAATGATGCTAATTTTGTTAATAGACTTTCATTCTGTTGGCAAGGCGTCAAAATTATTATTTTTTACCATTTTTTTTTTTTACCAGATGGTGCCATTTTTATCAGGTTTGGCCCATAAAGCAAATACTCGCTTTATTTCTGTTTTCTACTTATGCAAATTATAGAGCCAGTTGCATAAATAATGCAGCTCTAATTGTGTGGGCGTGTTGGTATGGATATCAGAGTGTGATTTGTATGTATCATAAAAAAAAATTGTGTGTGTGTGTGTTCTTGTAATATTTGAGAGAGAAAAACTACTGAAAATCTCAAATCCAACCACTGTGTTCACCAGTGGAGTTTTGTTGGCATCTTATGGGGGAAATTTGGTACTGCGTCCAAACAAAATCTTCCTGACAGCTCATTTTCTGAGATATCAACCTCAAATTTCTAGCAGGTTTAGAGTTTAACATATTTCATAAAATATCTATTTTATATAAAATATTGTTCATAAAGCATTTTCATAAACTTAAACCTCTATAACTTTTTTTATTTCACTTTTAAAATTTTTTCTACTTCATCAGTAATCTGCCATGGGTCTTCTTTAAAATAAGACCAAACTTAAGTCTGTGCTCCCACGCTTCAAATTTTTATGACAGTTTTTTTTTTAGATGGAAACTTTTGTCCACTATGGACCTATGTGTAACTTTTTTTTTGATGATGCACATGGGTTAAATATTACAAAACTACATTTTTAGCTTTATCTTTAACTGTTTAACTGTAGACCTGTTGCTGCTGTAGTTCTGGAACCACTTAATGCTGTATACTAATCTAAACACCTCTGACTGGCCATTGTGTTCGTAAAATCAACAGAAGTTTAATTTCAGTTTAATCGCGACAACCATAATAGATTTAATTTAATTCAACTGTGCAATTTTCACCCCTTTATCTTGAATTTGAGGGCATTTTTTGTTCATTTTGGTGACATATTTGCTACAAGGCCTGTTACTGGGTAACTAAACACACTCATACATCTGTAATACCATAATATATGAAGATTGTGCCCCACAGTATGAGACCGTAAGTGAGCCGAAAACATATTTGGAGGAAGCAGTCGCCCAGGCAGCCGCCGACCAGCTCACGGGAATAAAGCAGTTACCACACTTACTAAAAGAAGATTAATGTTTTATCCCTCACACCCAATAGTGCTTTGTCTCAGAGCGCTGCAGATGGGAGAGAACGGAGAGACGGATGATAAAAGTTCTCTGTGCTTCCCCTCTAATCAGTTTAGCTCATTTCTAATAGCAATGGATGACTGATACAAAAAGGAACTTTGATTGATTATATGCCACCGATCTTCTCAAAATGCATTAGCTTCCTCGCTCACAAAAGCCGGACCGCGGCATCAGGAGGCGCCCGTGAGTCATCACCGGAGGATGAGCCGGTAAAACAGCATAGGTGAGAGGAAAACTCTCAACCCTAATCTAGTGTGAAAGCCAAGAGCGATATCGGACTTAGTCGGGCGCAAAGGGTCTAAGTTTGGCTGGTTAGCATGGACCTGTTAGCCAAAAGAGGTTTCTCATTCATAGCAGTGTTGTTATTGTAAACTAAAATTAGAACTATTAAAAATGCTTTTGCACTTAAATAAAATAAAATATAAAGGAAAGGAAAGGATGTGACATGTGGCCAAGTATGGTGACCCATACTCAGAATTTGTGCTCTGCATTTAACCTATCCAAGTGCACACACACAGTAGTGAGAAGTGATCAAACACACACACACACACCCCCGGAGCAGTGGGCAGCCATATTGCTATCGCTGCGGCGTCCGGGGGAGCAGTTGGTGCCTTGCTCAAGGGACTCACCTCAGTCATGGTATTGAGGGTGGAGAGAGTGCTGGATATTCACTCCCACCACCTTCAATCCCTGTCGGACCTGGGACTCGAACCCGCAACCTTTCGGTTATAAGCCCGACTCCCTAACCATTAGGCCACGGCTGTCCCCACATATAATATAAATATTATATGTAAAGCCTAAACTTAAATAAAATATGTTCAAGTACTAAAAATACCAAAACTTTTACTGTTAAAAAAAAAATAAATACAGAAGCTTATAAAAAAAATATACAATACCAGTCAAAAGCTTTTGATTTTTAATGTTCATCAAAGAAACCTGAAACAATTCTACTCAGCTGTATTCAAGAAAATAATAATAATAAATGTTTTTAGAGCAGCAAATCAGAATATTGGAATGATATATGAATAATCACGTGACTGGAGTAATGATGCTAAAAATTCAGCTTTGAAATCACAGGAATAAATTACATTTTAAAATATTACATTTTATTCAAATAGAAAACAGTTCTTTTAAATAGTAAAAATATTTCAAAATTTACTGATGTTGCTGTACTTTGGATCAAATAAATGCAGGCTTGGTGAGCAGAAGAGACTTCTTTAAAAAGCATTAAAAATCTTACTTTTGTATAAAATAGTAGTGTAGTGTATAAAATATAAAATATGGTAGTGTATAAAATATAAAATTAATTAAAAGTATTATTAAATACTGCAGTAGTATAGAAAGAATGTTAAAATAAATATATATATATATATATATATATATGTGTGTGTGTGTGTATATATATATATATGGCTAAATAGCGAGGGGAAAAGCAAATAAAAATGACAACACAAATTTACTACAACTTGAAATGAAAATTGAAGATATAAAAATAAGAACTTATTCAAATTATTTAAATGTTATAAAACTTTTTCAACAATATTAAAACGAAGATGCCCAAACTTTTTAATACAAATGGCCAAAAATCAAATTTGATTAAGGTAAAATGTTGCATTATATCCAACTATATATTTAAATATATTATTTTTTTTAATAATTAATTTTAAAAAAAATCAAACTTTAAATCAGACTCACTTATATAGTCTTTTTTTTCCATTTCAATCCAAAAATACAACAAAACACTTAAAAATCTTAATTAGAAATAAAGATATGCTTTAATTTGCATTTTAGCATTAATTTACATGCATTTTTCCTTATTTTTTTATTATTATTTTTTTCATCTCGTGATGTATCAAAGTGGGTAACGTTAAAGGTCATCACAGGCCAACTTAAAACCAAAATAAAATTTCTATACTATTGTAGTATTTAATAATACTTTTAATTAGTTTTATATTTTATACACTATACCAGTCAAAACTTTTTGGACAATAAGATTTTTTTATTTAAGCATCAGCTTTCTTGAGAAAAATTACAATAAGTACAAGCAAACACATCCATTGACATACAGTAAGAGAAAATTAATGCAAACAGCAGCTCAGATTGTTTGGTATTCTTTTGAATTTATATATATATAAAATATAACCCTAAACAGCAATTATAGGCCCTTTCACATCAGTGATCTTGAACACTGCATTAGCCAAAGATTAAAAGACAGCAAAACTATGATTATTTTTGGCATAATGGTGGTTATGTTATCGTATAGTTTAGTTTTACTTCCTTAACTTTTTACTTCAAGCATTGTATTTAGTCTTTAAAATTCATGAAAGCTGTGTAATTTATGATGATAAACCATATAGGTATCATAACATTTTGTAGGTAAGCAAGCTTGTTTTCTGCAGTAATCCAAAAGCCATCGGAAAACTGTTGGCCTACAAAAATGTGTCATCAGTAGCATATTATTCTTAATGTTTTCCTCATATAAAGACATTTCATTAATTAAGCCGAAGCATTGCCAAGACAACTTCACTTGTTGTTTAGCACCCTAAATGTCAACTTCATTAGTGCATTTAAGGAAAACAGTTTGGAATATTAAAAATCTTTTCAGCGTTATCGACTGCCAAGGTGTGAAGACTATAAAAAAGTATGACCACAGCTTTTACAGGCCAGTTCTCAAAACAAGAACTTTGTTGATCGATTATGAATTTGCTGAACAATACTCAGTGCCTCTAGATTCAGTGTTCCTCATAATTTGATGCAGGCACACAGAAAACGGTCTGTGTTTGTTGAGAAGCGAACACCGATGACGTGACTAGACTGTCTGGATGGGTTTCCAGAGTGGAAGCCGGTGTCTGTAATGTTATGCTGAGAATAAATCAAATGCGGGGCGGTGGCAAAATTATCAGTGATTTTGTAATCAGAATCTGTTTGGAAATCTGCCCTTGAAAGAGAGAGAGAGGGAGGGCTGGTAGAGTTTGCAAATGGATGCGGTCCAATCCCAAAACAATGATCAATGTGTCGCCACAGTCATAAGGGAAGACCGAACCACTAGAGAATAACAAAAATATACAATACATGAAGTGTTGTTTATAAATGTAACTCTTTAACTCTTTTTACCCCCCATTGACGGAATTTTTTCATGATTTATGAAACAACGCTTCCCCACCATTAAAGGAGAAGTCCACTTCCAGAACTAAAATTTACAAATAATGTACTTACCCCCTTGTCATCCAAGATGTTCATGTCATCTTCAGCCGTAAAGAAATTGTGTTTTTTGAAGAAAACATTTCCGCAATTTTCTTCATATTATGGACTGGTATGGTGCCCCGATTTTGAACTTCCAAAATGTAGTTTAAATGCGGCTTCAAATCCCTAATGCGGTTGTAAAAGATCCCAGCTGAGGAAGAAAGGTCTTATCTAGCAAAATGATCGGTTATTTTCATAAAAATAATACAATTTATCTACTTTTAAATGTCAATTGCTCGTCTTGTCTTGCTCTGCCTGAACTCTGTGTATTATGGTTCAAGACAGTTAGGGTATGTCGAAAAACTCCAATCGTATTTTCTCCCTAAACTTCAAAAATCATTTCAAAATCATCCTACATCACTGCAGAAGTACCGACCCAGTCTTTGCAAAGTGAACATGCAAAGAAGATCAAACACCCTTAACAAAAAAGGTAAAACAGCGATATAGGGCGATTTTGAAGTTGAGGGAGAACATCAGATGGGAGTTTTTCGACATACCCTAACTGTCATGAACCGGTCAGGAACAAAAACAGTTCAGGCAGAGTAAGACAAGATGAGCGTTTGACATTAAAAAGTATATAAATTGTATTATTTTTATGAAAATAATCGATCATTACACGAGATAAGACCCTTCTTCCTCGGCTGGGATCGTTTACAACCGCATTTGGGATCGTTTGAAGCCGCATTTAAACTGCATTTTGGAAGTTCAAAGTCGGAGCACCATAGAGTCCACTATATGGAGAAAAATGCTGAAATGTTTTCCTCAAAAAACATAATCTCTTTACAACTGAAGAAAGAAAGACATGAACATCTTGGATGACAAGGGGTGAGTACATTATCTGTCAATTTTTGTTCTGAAAGTTTCCTTTAACAAAATTTTCCAGATTTCCATGTTTTTGCTGTTATACAGTAGGAGGTGCTATTATGCATCCTCTGAAAGAGTGTTAAACCTCTGGATCAAACACACCCAAAGAAGCAGGAACAAGCATTTACATATGTAAGCAAATGTATATGCAAAATTACACAATCATCAAGCATTAAACAGCATATAAATCAAAACTGCCTTACGTTACGGAATGAAATGTCAATCCAGGTAGTGGTTTAGAACTGTGCAAGCTTTAGGGATGTTGATTGTTTTGCATCTTTGATTTAAAAAAAAAAAACAAAATTGATTTTTCTCATCTTTTTGTTCAATATATATATTTTTTTTTTTTTTGTTTTTGTTTTTGTTTTTTTTTTGTTTTATATGAGACTTGCCCACATTCAAGTGTTGAGTAATGTATGAAGCTAGAATGAAATGTTTGCATCTTCAGATATTCATACAACAAAATATTCTCCAAAAATGCTGGTGGTGACCGACAACATTTAAAAAAAAGTTAAGAAACAGTTTAACCAAAAATGAAAATCTGTTATGTTTTACTCACTCTCATATTGATCCCAACCCGAATTTTATGCAGTTTTTTTGTAGTGGAAAACATTTCAGGAAAACAGTTTGGAATAACAGAAATCTTCTTTGACTGCACACCGACAGGCATCTGAGAATGGCTCGATTTGAAAAAGGGGATATTATTGTTAAAGATGAATTAAAAACCACTGCATGGATTTTTATCATTGTAGGGTAGATTTGTACATGCACTGCCAACACACATTAATGTTCAAACAACATGTAAAAGTGAACTTTGCATCCGATGACCCCTTTAAAGGAAACCTGTTATGCCCTTTTCTACAAGATGTAATATAAATCTCAGGTGTCCCCAGAATGTGTCTGTAAAGTTTCAGCTCAAAATACCCCAATAGATCATTTATTATATAATTTTGAAAATGCCTATTTTGAGTGGAAGAAGAAACATGCTGTTTTCGTGCACGTCTCTTTAAATGCAAATTAGCTGCTTTTCCCCGCCCCCCCTTTTTTTTCAGAATAGGACTGTGCCTTTACAGCTTGCAAATTCGCTTTCATGTCTTATTGCGCTTAAACTGCCAAAAACATACAAGTTTCCGTTAAAAACAGTCGGTTATGTCTGTGAAAGTTGTTGTGTTGTCCTTTTTCACGTTTTCTGAGTTGGTAGATGCACTGGGGACCTGATTTTAACACTTGAACACAGAAAAAGTCAGATTTTCATATGTCACCTTTAAAATGGCTTGAAATATCCAGAATAATTTCAAAGATTCTCTATTTTACAAAAATATACAATGTCATTTTGTGTCATTTTTACATCTAAAGAAAAAGTGTACCTGAAAATGAAAATTCGGTCATCTTTTATTCACTCCATTGTTAATCCAGACTCATTTTCATGGTGTTTTATGTCATTTTTGGAGCTTAACAGCCTTAGTTTTTTTTATGAATTTCACTTAATGGAAAAAATCATCCTCCATTCCTGATGTCCAGAAGAAAGACAGTCTCACCGGTTCAGAAAAACACAAATGTGAGTAAATAATGACAGAATTATTTAAATTTAACAGGATGAACTATCCCTTTAAACAACACTCCCTCTCCCAAAGGCAATGACAGACGAGCAATAATGACAGGCACAGCTCTGAAACTCTGTTTCAAAGAGTTTGTTCCCTGCAAAGTTCAAACACACATTAATATGACTTCATTCAGCAAGCCCTCAGCATCCTAGCAGAGCGTCCCAAGCCGCAGTGATTGAAATGTAATTATTGGCAAATGAATTCATCTCCGAGTCTCTGCCAGTGATTGCTTCTTCATTGCAAGTCCATCTGGACCAACGAAGCGTCTCTTTCACGCCGAATCCTCAATGAGTTCTCTTACACGGCCCACGCCGCACGTCGCATCACGCGTCCCTGAGCTCTTTTCCATGCCACATCCAGCAGTGGGCCAAGGTTTATAATCTGCCACAAATCCCCCAGCGCTCCCGTACATGTCAGGCTGTCATAATCTCTTCTACATGGGCTGTCAAGTAAAGGGTCTTGTTTTCCGTCGTGTGCGCGGAGGATGTTGGATTTGCTGTTTTGCGAGCTCATTCTGCACTGTCAGTTCGAATGCAGCAGATGCAGAGAAAAGTCATCTTAACACAGCTGAACCAAGCTACACACCTGTCTGAAAATGTCAAGTGGCTGTGCTAACCTATATACTGATACTACATACTTAAAAGTATATACTTCACTTGTGATGGGAAAGTACTAAGGAGATTTTTGCTAACGGATGGCTCGCCTTTGAACTTCGAGCTGTGATGCCAAATGCAATATTAAAATAGACCAAAAAAGTCAGTGTCACACTTTAAGTCACTTCAAAAAAGAATATGACTCTAGTTACTGTTCAAATGTTTGGGTTCAGAATGACTGAATGTCTCTTATGCTAATCAAGCCTGCATTTATTTGACCAAAAATACAGTAAAAACTGAAATATTATTACAATTTAAAATAACTATTTTCTATTGTAATATATTGCAAAATGTAACTTATTCCTGAGACGCAAAGCTGATTTTTCAGCATTGTTACTCCAGTCTTCAGTGTTTCATGATCCTTCAGAAATCATTCTAATGTGCTGATTTGCTGCTAAAGAAATATTTCTTATTATCAATGTTGAAAACAGTTGTGCAGGAAACTATAATGCATTTTTAAAGGATTCTTTGAATTTAAAGTTCAAAAGAACAGCATTTATTGAAAAATAAAACTTTTGTAACATTAAAAATGTCTTTACTGTCACTTTTAATTAAATCTACACAATTAGATTAACAAAAAATGGATGCACGGCCATATTGGAAATACTCGGATGTAAACAACAGCATGGATTGCATGGTTAATGTACTAACGAATACGTTCTGCTAATTTATGCTGTCAAAACCACAGGAAAAACCTGTGGAAGCTGTTAAATCATATAGAGAAGGACTTAGTAAGCAGGGAGGGGCACAATATTTGATGTACAAGCAGTATTAATTAAGATAATGGACTAATATTTCACCTACCTGACTGGAAATGATAACAACAAACTTGAATGTTGCCAAGATTCTTGCCCTGGAAATCCTGGTTCAGTTTGGCCAACCACAAACACCTTTTGTTCCTCATTTTTGCGCACTTCCCCTTGATGTTTTATAACTTCTATAGAAGTATACTCCAAATTTTTTTTCCGGGTCTGACCGATTAGTATAGCCCAAAAGATGACAATAATTGAGCATTTTCAGCAGCAATAATCAGCAAAATATGCAAGTTTAATTCAGTTCAGTGGCATTGTTTAAGTTCTGCACTGCGATTGACGCGTCCTGAAAACACTCTATTGTGTGAAAGCGGTTTCCTTTAGTTCATTGAACAAACTATTTTTTTTTGGCTTTAGCATCTGTTTAAATTCATTAAAGACAGTTAGGTGATTTGGTTCAAAAACACTGTTAGTTGCCCTGGTTGAAAGTCTCCTCACATCCCTATACGTTAAGTGGTCTAAATGGATTTATATCGTCTGTGGAAGATCGTCCAATCATAGTCCTCGGTCCAAGGGCTACGATAGGTTGTCCTACCTGCCTGTCAACGTATGTATTTGCATATCTCCGCCCACCCTGTTCACGCAGACATGATACGTCATCAGCGCGTTCTGTTACGCTATTCCAGAACGCCTGAGAATGGAAAGCTTTATTATCGTAATAGAGCTTGGGGGTTTACGTCACTGCGCGTTGCATTCTGGGTCGTCGCCGCCATGTATTAGGACACGCTAAATAGCGTACAATGACAATAAATACAAATCACTAGAGGAAAAAACGATTGTTTTTGCGTTAATATTTTTAAGAGCTGCTTGCAATTGCTTAGAATAAATGTACCAATATTTGAATCCATTGTGTTCATTCGAGCTCTCAGTCGTGTGGCCAGAACACAACACATAGACACTCACAGAAATCATACCGCCGCCTTCTATTGTACCACACACAGGACCGAATTAATTTCTCGTTTGCAGTTTTTAATAACTAGATGGCAGTGAGGTATCTGCCAGATAAAATAAACACACCATAGCTTGATCTCTGCCAGTTGATCATGTAAGTGAACCACCGCTCTGCACATTTTGTGTATCTCAGATGTCTGTTCTATTCAAAAGTAAGTGCCCTGAGAACTCGAAATATTCCGCCCTGATTATTACAGTTCGAAGACTGTAATCGTATATGTTCCATTCAACAAGCATTAAAGTGTGCAAGACATGAATTTAAATTGCATTTATTTACAATTATGTCACGCTTCTCTAGTAAGTTTAGTCTGTGTGTAAAGACGCAGGTGGTGGCGTAGCGCAAATCCATGAATTAATATTCCTAAGTATTCGCTGATGTATTTAATTATATCGCTCTAATTTCATTAAGAGATGAAGTGCAATAAGTTTGACTGGACTTAAATTGAAACAAAAAAATACACGACTTCTTACAAAGAGCTGCTGAACAGTAAATCAAATGAGTTGCTTTATAAACAAGGATCATGATCTGAACGAGTCATATCACAGATTAAATTACATTTCCAAACGTGTTATTCATAGCGTGAGCACTTATAAATTCATGTGGATCGGAATTTATGAATCTGTAATAAATAATAAATAGAAACGACAAAGCCAGATTTTGAAGTTGTTTATTTTCATTGAGCTGCATTCGCCATTGTGTTGTTTCAAGCTGAAAAGCATACAATTGCGTTTCATTTTAGATCGGTTCTCCACTCCGGTCATGACAGCAGATATGGCAGTTTATGTCACAGTAAGCGTTCTCCAATCTAATGTGTTTTTAAATGCACAATATAAATTTGAACATCTACCTCCACTATTACCCAGTCTAGACTGTAGTGCCCGTGTCCGAAAGTCCCAGAATGCCGTGCGTTGCTGACGTCACGTTCCCATTCTCTATGATCCGCTTTGTACTGTAATGTTATGTCAGCAGTGAACAAGACATGAGGTAATCTGATAACACTGCATTGAATTGTCCACCAACGGCGTCTCTCATTGCGGTTAGCTGGTTAGTTTGACTGTGCGCGTTCATGTGTTTTAGAGGAGGCGTGGCTTTTGGAGGGAATGTTCAAAACTAATGTTCGCAAATGTTTCCAAAATGATAAAATGTAATCTCTTAACCCTCATATAACCAGGGGGGAAAACATTTTTAAAACATTTAAACATGAGTAAAACGTTTTTATAGCCTTGGTTCGTACTTAATATCTTACTAGAAACAAAACAGCGGTATACTTGGCAAATCTTTTGATGATTGTTTAAAGAAGTCTCTTAGCAACTAAATTAAAGAGGATAAACAAAGCAGTTCAACATTAGCATTTGTTAGACAGGTGTACAGTTATCAGCATAGAAGATGATGTGCTGTTTTACACACCTGTCTTTGCAAATATTTGCTAAACAGGTTTTATTATTATCATGTGTTTATGGGAACTTTGACTCATTGATGCATTTTATTTGCTCAGAAGTCAATTAGCTGTGTGCATGACACATCCGCATTGCAGAAAAATTAGAGCAGTAGATTTCCCCGTGCATTTCAGGTCGGAAATATTTCAAGTGACATTCAGTTGCACTGTTTTTTTTTTCTCCAAGTGAAAAGTAAAAAATTCCAGCAAAAACTCTGCAGGTAGACGGATCTCTAGGACTTTAAACCCCTGCTGAGTGCATTAGATATTTAAAAGATGAAGTTCATTACGCAACCTATCAGATTTGGGCTTTGAGATGGATTGCTGCAGTATATCTTCCACAAAATATTTCTTATACCTGAGCATATGAATTTCAAAAGAATTGGAAAAGTCTATTTCATATTTCAAAATGAGCAATGCAATATATCCAGATACTAGACAGTGCACTTGGATAGAAGGCAACGGTTGGAAAGCGCAGCAATTTCAGACAGGGGATTCTTATGCTCCTAAATAATCCACAAGTAGCAGCATGCAGCATAAAAAAGCATTAAAAATTAGTGATGTTTGTTCCTTGGCAATTGAGATTACCTCTGACACAAAAAGGAGCAAGTGTGATATGTCTCTGTGCAGTTTTATAGCGCTCCAGGGAGGTATTGAGCAATGACTGTGAACCCCCCTAGAGGAAAGGAGAGCGTACCAGGAGACAGATTTGTGGTTGTTCTCCCTTGGGCGGCACAACGCGCCATGCGTTTGCCATCTGTTGGTGGGCAATAACACTATGTGGTGATTAAAATGTATAAACAAGACACGTTTTCGCCAGCTTGTTAGAATGAGAAATTCAATCAGAAATCTTGATTTGCTGGTAGTGACCTTTCAATGTAACCCCCATAGACATTCTGGAATGAACATCAGGTGGAAGTGTCTAAATGTAATGGCAAAAACAGAATTACTTGAGAAACAGAGACCCCTAGTGGAAAAATTGTGGAAGTGCATTGCAACCCATGGATTGTACATATGGAGCATACCTTACAGCAGAATTTGTAATTGCTAATTCCTAAGTACTAACGTCACAATTGCATATAAAGCAGTTGAGTTACAATAAAGGAATAGTTCACCCATGTAAATGTACTCATCCTCAAGCTGTCCAAAATGTAGATAAGTTTGTTTCTTAATGAGAACGGATTTGGAGAAATGTGGCATTGTCACTTCCTCACCAATGGATCCTATGCAGTGAATGGGTGCCGTCAGAATGAGAGTCCAAACAGCTGTTCTAGCTGGTAAACAGTGTTTGATCTGTGCATATTTCTCTCCTGATTCAGACGAGATGACTTTTACTAGAGAAAGCAATATTATGGATATTTTAGCCAGAAGCAACAGTTTGAAGTTAAAAACATCGTAATGATGGATTTTTTTTCTTATAACACAGCTTTTTGCTTTATTAATTGATAGACTGAAGTCATGTGGATTACTAGTGGATTATTGTAGATTTTTTTTATCACCTGTTTGGACTCTCATTCTGGCGGCACCCATTCGCTGCAGAGGATCCACTGGTGAACAAGTAATGTAATGCTACATTTCTCCAAATCCGTTCTCATTAAGAAACATACATTTAGTTCATATCTAAAGAGCGAAGAAAAATCTAGTCGCACAAATAACAAACAGTCTTGAGTTAAACACAGTTGATTTAAAGTGGATACTCATAACAACAGCTCAGTGTCTGGCAGTTACACCGAGTGTTTACTGAAACTAACACATACTTAAAAAGCACTTCAGAATAATTAAAGACAGGATACAGGAGGGAAAGTAGGTTCAAGAAAGAAAGAAGGTGGTGAAAATAGAAAGGAAGAAAATGAAAAGGGGAAGAAAGGAGAGAAAAGGGAAAGACAGAAAGAAAGAAAAAGAATGTAAGAAAAGGTGATGACAGTAAAAAGGAAGAAATGAAAAGGGGAAGGAAGAAGGGAAGAAAGGGAATGAAAAAGCGAAGGAATGTAAGGAAGAAAGAGAAAGAAAAAGAAAGAAGAGCAAAAGAAAAATAGAAAAAGAACAAAAGAAAAGGTGATGAAAGAAAGGAAGAAATGAAAAGGCAAAGGAAGAAAGGTGTGAGATCGCTGTCTCCATGCCTAGACAAAAAAGATCCAGCCCCGGACGCCAGATCCCGTCAGAAAATATCAGTTTGTCCAGTATCAGAACAACTCATCAGCAGAGTAGTCTAATACCCAAACCCTGTTAACAGGAGGTCTTGTCTGGTACCAAAAATACCCAAAAAACTATTAACAGTCTTCTGCCAGCCAAGAAGTTGACTGAGGAAAAAACCAATGAAAGTGAAGAGCAGAAGCAGGAGACAAAGTATGATGGTAAAAAGGAGCAGAGTTTATTGAATAGTCTTAGTTGCGTATGTCTCAATGCTCAGACTTCGTCTGGAGAACACAAATTCAACAAGTATTGTTATACCAAACTGCTTCACAACAACATCCCGTAAACCTTGAGTTTCCATAAACATTCCCTTGTATCTCTTATTCATGAAGCCAAACAGCCCTTGAAGCTACACAGTCGTAAGACTAAACAACAGTGGAAAAAATATATAAAAAATAACTATAAAATAATATAAATGACTAATAAATTAATGAATCAATAAAATGAATATATAAATGAATATAATGATTAAATTGAATAATAAAATGATTAAATGATTAATGATTATGAATGAAGAATATATAAAAAGAAAGCAAAACACAACACAAATGTATGATTGCTCTGAGGCAAAACACACACAGTTTGCATTTGAGGATCGTCTGATCCTTCATTGGGAATGAAAAAGCGAAGGAATGTAAGTAAGAAAGAAAGAAAAAGAACAAAAGAAAAGGTGATGAAAGTAGAAAGGAAGAAATGAAAAGGCGAAAGAAGAAAGGGAATGAAAAAGCGAAGGAATGTAAGAAAGGAAAAAAGAAAAAGGAAGAAAAAGAAAGAAAGAAGGAAGGAAAGAGAAAAAGAACAAAATAAAAGGTGATAAAAGTAGAAAGGAAGAAATGAAAAGGCGAAAGAAGAAAGGGAATGAAAAAGCAAAGGAATGTAAGAAAAGAAAAAGGAAGGGAAAGAAAGAAAAAGAACAAAAGAAAAGGTGATAAAAGTAGAAAGGAAGAAATGAAAAGGCGAAAGAAGAAAGGGAATGAAAAAGCGAAGGAATGTAAGAAAGAAAAAGGAAGGGAAAGAAAGAAAAAGAACAAAAGAAAAGGTGATAAAAGTAGAAAGGAAGAAATGAAAAGGCGAAAGAAGAAAGAATGAAAAGGCAAAGGAATGTACGAAAGAAAGAAAACGAACAAAAGAAAAGGTGATATAAGTAGAAAGGAAGAAATAAAATTAAAAAAAAATGAAGGAAGAAAAGACAAAAGGAAAATGAAGAAAAAGGAAATAAAGAGAAGGAAGAAAGGATGGATGAGAAAAGGGAAGGAAAAGAAAGCAGAAAGAAGGAAAATTAAGGAAAAAGGAAACGAGAAAATGAAGGAAGAAAGGATATGAACAGAATAAAGAAAGGAAAGGAAGGATGGACTGATGGATGGAATAAAAGCAGAAAGAAAGAAAATGAAGAAAACGAAGGAAGAAAGGAATAGGAAATTAAGAAAGAAAGGGTGAATGGAGAGTAGACATAAAAAAAAGAAGGCACAGAAAGGAATGAAATTAAGAAAGATGGGAACGAATAAGAATGAAGGGAGAAAGCAAGGAAAGATGAAGGGTGAAGAAAGAATGGATATAAGTGGAAAAAAGGGAAGAAGGAAGTGAAGGAAGAAGAGTTTGTGTGGGAAATAAGATCCCTGATCTCCTCATTTTCAGGCTGCACTTAATGCATGAGAGTGGGCGGAGCTTCTCTTTATGCCCACAGGGCAGAGGAACTTGTTAATTGAGATGCGGATCCTCCAGAGGTCGTCCGCCAGAGCCTCTAACTCCATTTATTTATCTGCCATTCTATTAGCTGCAGCAGGCCACACTCACACGCTCCCTTTAATTAGGCCAGTACAATCACGGCTGGACCAGACCAGCATTTGATTATGCAGATGAAGAAATCACGACAGCTGGAATTCAGCACTCACTTCTCCTAGGCCAATTAGCACGCTTCAGACACCATGTAGTGACGATGTTTACCCTGTAATGATGCAGTTACACAGAGTAATAATTATACGTCTTGCTCAGTAGAATAAACTATGCGATTAAATATGATATCTTGTACAAATAATGCATGAGGGTTGTGGCTTTTTAATGCACAATGATTTTTTCAAAGCCCTGCTGAAAATCAATACCACATGTAAATAACTTGTTATTCATTTCTGATTTTGAGATAAAATCAAGGCTTTTTGGAAACCTTCTGAATGCTTTAGACTATTTGTGTCCTTTGTTAACAGCCCAGAGTTTCTATTAGGCCTGTATAAGGGTTGAAACACTTAAAAGAGTTGGTCAGAGAAATAGCTCACACAAAAAAATATAATTTGCTGAAACCTTCAGGGCTAAAGATGATGAATTTTATTTCGTTTTTATCAGCTGTTTGGACTCTCATTCTGACGGCACCCATTCGCTGCAAAGAATTCATTGCTGAGCAAGTGATGTGGTGCTACATTTCTCCAAATCTGATGAAGAAACAAACTCATCTACAACTTGGATGGCCTGAGGGTGAGTACATTTTTAGCAAAAATTCATTTTTGGGTGTACTGTTCCTTTAAGCCACTTGTAAATTGCTGGTGATTTGCATAAAGTGTCTATAAGTCATTTGAAATAGAAAACAAAGGAGCGGTGAACATCAGCTGGCTCCATAGCTCAGTGGTTAGAGCACTGGTCTTGTAAACCAGGGGTCGCGAGTTCGATCCTCGCTGGGGCCTGTGGGTAAATGCAAATATTTATCTTAAAAACCTACTAAAATTAGTCAAATAAAAGAAATTGCCATTGGCAAATCTGTTCTATCATAACACCATTCTAGTACTTGCACTGAATGTTTACGCCTTTCGATTATAATTTGTAAACTGTATTGAATGTATCCAAAAATTTCAGATATTAACTTCATTTAAAATGTTTTTTAAAGTTTTTTGCTCATCAAGGCTATATTTATTTGATTAAAAATACAGAAAAAAACAGTAATACTGTGAAATATTATTGCGATTTAAAATAGTAGTTTTCTGTTTCAATATACTTTAAAATAGAATTTATTCCAGTAAACAAAAGCTGAATTTTCAGCATCATTACTCCAGTCTTCAGTGTCATATGATCCTTCAGAAATCATTCTAATATGCTGATTTATTATTAGTGTTGGAAATAGTTGTACTGGTTGATTTTTTTCTTTGGAACTAGTGATTCTTTTTCAAGATTTTTGATGGATAAAATGTTTAAAAAAAAAAAAAAAGCATTTATTTCAAATTTCTTTCTTTCTTTGAAAGAAATTAATACTTTTATTCAGCAAGAATGTGTTAAATTGATAAAAAATGACAGTAAAGAATAAAGTTCAATAAACGCCGTTCTTTTTAACCCTGAAAAAAGTATCACAGGTTCCAAAAAAATATTGAGCAGCACAACTGTTTGTAACATTGATAATAAATCAGCATATTAGATTGATTTCTGAAGGATCATGTGACACTGAAGACTGGAGGAATGGCTGATAAAAATTCAGCATTTGTTTCCAGGAATAAATTCTATTTTAAAGTTCATTAAAATAGAAAATCCCTATTTTAAATTGCAATAGTATTTCACAATATTACAGTTTTTTTCTGTATTTTTAATCAAATAAATCTAGCCTTGATGAGCTTTGCATCACAGAAATAAATTATATTTTCAAGTATATTAACATAGAAAACTGTTATTGTAAACTGCAATATTATTTCATATTACTTATTTCTTTATTTTTGACCACATAAATGGAGTTTTGTTGAGCATAAAACTTCTTTAAAAAGCATTATAAATCTCACTGATCCCAAACTTTTGAACGGCAGTACATATATATATATATATATATATGTGTGTGCGTGTTTTTGAAAGAAGTCTCTTATGCTCAAGGTGGCAATTATTTAATCAAAAATACAGTAAACATTCTGAAAAAATACAATTTCTATTTGAATATATTATAAACTGTAATTTATTCCTGTGATCAAAGCTGAATTGTCAGCATCATTACTCCAGTTATCAGAGTCACATGATCCTTTAGAAACCATTCTAATATGCTGATTTGCTGCTTAAAAAACATATCTGATCAATGTTTAAAACAGTTGTGCTGCTTCTTATTTTTGTGAAAATCATGATACATTTTTTTTCCAGGATTCTCTGTTTAATATATAGCTCAGAACAGCATTTCTTTAAATTAGTTTTTTTTTTTAAATAAAACTTATAAATTAAAGATTGTATAAATTATAAGTCTTTTACTGTCACTTACAATTAATTTAATGCATCCTTTTTGAATAAAAGTATTAATTTCTTTAAAAAATAACAACCTTCATTTTGAATGACGGTGTAAATTTTAAGATTAAAACCTTTCTGTTACCAGATTTACCCAATTTACCATTAAATTTACCCACTATTTAAAGCCTACATAATTGTGCCAATAATAAGAAACAGAAGGAAACAATGTAAATATTTTGCTTTTTTATTTTCACATCAGTGCCTCTTATTTCCTCTTACTGGATGCTTCATCCAGCCGGCCCTAAATCCACCTGTATGCAACAGCTCAAATAATTCACTAAACACAAGGACATGTGAAATGCAACAAACATCACTGGAGTAAACAGGGCGAGAACATGTTGTCAGAGTAGAAATGCTATATCCTTTTGGAGACTGACAGTCTATGAGGTCAAGTCCACATGCTTAAGGTCTCAGCTCTCATCTGCCTCTAGATTGATGTTGTTTCCAAACTTGGCATATAATTGAACCTTCAAATCTCCAAGGACCTCCTGTATAGATGTAACACGACCCTCCAGAGCTTTGATCTCATCCTGCAAAGCTTCCTGTGGACACCAGAATATAAGTATGAAAACAAAAACAAACACTCAGCAAGCAAGAAACACAAGTGCAAATTGGAAATCTGCAAAGCAAAAAATGCTTAAAACTTTTGAAAAAATCTTTTTTATACATTTGAAAACTATATCTAATCATTTTTTGTTTTTTATTATCAGTTCTCCAATAACAAGATCCTTGATGGTTTTGCATTAGGTTGCTTTGTACTCGATTTGCAGCAACTTGCTAGTAAAATCTATATAATGAATAATGTGTAATCTAATGGGGCAACCCATTTTACGTTTACGTTTAATAAAATGACAGATAAAGTGTGTAACCAAAATATCAATATTAAACGGGAAAAAAAGCAAAAAAGGAAAAAAAAAACAACTAAATCCAAAAAAAAAAAACTTTATCCATAATACAAGACTTTTAATGTTTTATGTAAAAGCCTGAAACACTCCAGGACTCTTATTTTGAAATATGCTGGACTCCTGCTAGCTGTTAATTCAAAAAGGGAATAAAATATGGTTTGGTACAAGTCACGTCACCTTTGCTGCCTCCAGCATTTCCTGCGTCTCTTCTTGAGAGTGACTGATGAACACGTCTCCGATCTGATACGGGATCAGCATTGCATCGTCCTCACACATCATGAGGTCATCGCTGGCATCTTCTAGATTCTGTAAGGATTTCTACAAAAAAAGTGTTTGAACAGCACCTTCCTGAATAAAATGCAACCCAAAATGTATACAGATCAAACCAGTTATTTACCTTTTTGGCCTCAATTTCATCTTTAAGTTCAGACATCCGATTTGTATTCCTGGCAAACTTGTTGATCTTTTGCTGGTCCTCAAATGTTACATTGACATCTTCAGCTGCCTGTTTTTAATTGAGTGATTTTTAATTAAAACAATGCATTTATACCGATATAAACAAACCCCTTTCCTCTAAAATACGCACTGCAAGTTACAAATAAGTGTAATTCTGTGTAAAGAAAAATAAATTCAAATAATGTCATGGAATAATTCTGTTCATATACTGTGTCTGTAAACATATGCAGCGTTTTAAAATATTACTTTAGAGTTAAGGAACTCAGTTCAAATGTTATGATATACAGTTGAAGTCAAAAGTTTACATACACCTTGCAGAATCTGCAAAATGTTAATTGTTTTACCAAAATAAGAGAGATCATACAAAATGCATGTTGTTTATTATTATTATTATTTTTTCATATTACAGGAGGTTCAAACGCTCACTGATGTTCCAGAAGAAAAAACAATGCATTAAGAGCCAGGGGGTGAAAACTTGAATTTGAATATCAGGCTAAATTTAACTTATTTTGTCTTCTGGGAAATATGCAAGTATGAAATGAAAAAATGATATTTAGGCAAAATTAGGCAAAATCATAAGTTTTCACCCCCTGGCTCTTAATGCATCGCGTTTCCTTCTGGAGCATCAGTGAGCGTTTGAACCTTCTGTAATAGTTGCATACGAGTCCCTCAGTTGTCCTCGGTGTGAAAAGATGGATCTCAAAATCATACAGTCATTGTTGGAAAGGGTTCAAATACACAAAAATACACAAAAAAGTTCTGTTCAGGATAAACAAAGGACTCATGATCAGCTATCGTTAAAAAAAAAAAACAAAAGCAAAACAAAAAAACAGCTGTGGATCAATCAGGTAACAACACAGTATTAAGAATCAAGCATATGTAAACTTTTGAACGGGCTCATTTTTGTAAATTCAACTATTATTTTCTCTTATGAACTATATGTAAACGTCTTTTATGTGAAATATCTTATTCAGGTCAGTACTAAATAAACAATAACATGCATTTTGTATGACCCGTCTTATTTTCATAAAATCATTAACATTTACATGAACGTAAATGTCAATGCCAGAAAATCACGAATAATGTGACGTTAGCCATTTAGCTGCTCTCAAAATCATTGAAAACAAATACTCTCTAGAGTCGCTCAGCTTTCTCATTCGTGCACTATTTTACATGTTTCAGCACCACTTACAGCTTACCAAGCACGCCAAAAAATACGACGTTAATCTAGACAGAAAGCCTTTTATTTGAACGCTTACCACTCCTTTCTTCATGGTGGCTGCCATCTTGAACAGGAAACGGGCTGCGTGCACGCGCGTGAGCGGCGGCGGTGGAATGGAGCACGTGGGTATTCATGAGTTTGGCGTGGTTCTGTTGCCGTTTCAAAAAAATCTGGTGCTTTTGTCAGAGGGAGAATGAAAGATATTGCTCGGCTTTAATAACTGACTTGAGTGCCTGAGTTTTCCATTGCGGTTTTCTTGAAATTATTGGTAGTTTTCGTTGTGGTCAGGATTTTCAAAACACTTACTGACATCTTCTGGATGATAGTAGATTTATTTCCATATAGACATAATATCGTTGAAGTTGAACCAGTAAATATACACTTTTATGTACCAGATATTTCCACCTGTCAGTATAGCCTTGTCAAAGAACCAGAAATAAAAAAAAAAGGACATCTTAGAAACATCACAATTAAATGTTATAGTAGGCCTACTTGTTTACTTTCTAAAAACCTACAGGCCCAAAAGTGGCCATATGAAGAAAAATATATATATATATATATATATATATATATATATACATTCAGCTTGACTTACCTGGATCATTTTGAACTATGTTTATGTGTATTGTAGTGGTTGTTCCTACTGTATTTTTTTTAGTCATTTTAAAATCCATGATTGTCCATACATTACCAGTCAAAAGTTTTTGAACAGTAAGATTTAAGCCTGCATTTAGTTGATCTAAAATACTGCAAAATCAGTAGTATTGTGAAATAGTTTTACTATTAAAATAACTGCTTTCTATTGAATATATTTTAAAATATAATTTATTTCTGTGATGCAAAGCTGAATTTTCAGCATCATTACTTCAGTCTTCAGTGTCACACAATCCTTTAGAAATCATTCTAATATTATGATTTGCTGTTCAAGAAACATTTTTATTATTATTATCAATATTTAAAACAGCTGAGTACATGTTTTCAAGATTCTGTGATGAATAGAAAGATCCAAGATCAGCATTTATCTGAAATAAAAAGCTTTTGGAACTTGGAGCTTGGAGTCAGTGTATATATATATATATATATATATATATTTTAAATATTATACATTTATAATTTATTTATAAATTTTAATTATACATTTATACATTATAAAAATTATATAAAGTAATACTTTTATTTAGCAAGGATGCTTTCAATTGATCAAAAGTGATGATAAAAACATTTATAATGTTTCAAAAGATTTCCATTTCAGATAAATGCTGTTCTTCTCTACTTTCTATATCAAAGAAACCTTAAAAATATATATACAGTCATGTGAAAAAGTTAGGACACCCTACTGAATTCCATGGTTTTCCGAATCAGGACATCATTAAAACAAAACTGGTCCTTGGCCTTAAAATTTCGAAAATAAAACCTCAGATGAACAACAACACATGACAAATTGTACCGTGTCATTATTTACTAACAAAAATAAAGCCAAAATGGAAAAGCCATGTGTGACAAAGTAAAGACACCTTTACTGTTAACACTGGAATTAAGAGGGTAAATAACAGTCAAGCACTGCTAATCAAATACCTTTGATGAACTGATCATCAGCAAGTCTGAGCGCTTCTATAAACGCAAAAGCTTTGGTAGTTTGCTGATCTGGAGCCTTCAGGTGTGTGTTAACACAATGCCAAGGAGGTAAGACATCAGCAATCATCTTAGAGAAGCAGTTGTTGCTGCCATCAATCTGAGAAGACTAATACGGCCATTTCCAAACTGTTTGAAGCTTATTCACAAGTGGAAGACATTTAAAACAGACACCTCTCCTTCCAGGAGTGGACGTCCCAGAAAATTTACCCCAAGATCAGACGGTGTAAAGCTCAGAGAAATGGCAGACAACCCAAGAACTACACCTCAGACTCTACAGGCCTCAGTTAACATGTTAAATGATAAAGTTCATGACAATACCATTAGAAAAATATGGGACGAAAATGTCATGTTTGGAAAGCTTGGCAGAAGAAAGCCTCTTCTATATAAAACAAAAAAAACAATGCAGCACAGTTTAGGTCTGCAAAGTTACATCTGAACAAAACACAAGTCTTCTAGAATAATGTCCTTTGAACAGACGAGACCGAAGTGGAGATGTTTGGCCATAATGCACAGCACCAAGTTTGGTGAAAACCTAAAGAGCATATCAGCACAAACACAAGCATGCTGGAGGAGGGCTGATCATTTTGGGCTTGTTTTGTAGCCACAGGACCTGGGCACCTCACAGTCATTGAGTTGGCCATGAACTCTGTATGTCAAAGTATTCTAGAGTCAAATGCGAGGGCATCTGTCCGACATCTAAAGTTGGGCCAAAATTGGGTCTTGCAACAGGACAATGATCCCAAGCCCAAAAGCAAATCTACAACAGAATGGCTGAAAAGAACAGAATTAAGGCGTTGCAATAGCCCAGTCCAAGTCCAGAGCTCATCCTGACTTAAATGCTGTGGTGAGAGCTGTGCATACGCAAATACCCACAAATCTCAATAAACTGGCGCAACGTTGAAAAGAAGAGTGGTCCAAATTCCTTCAGAACGATGTGAGAGACTGATAAAGTCACACAGAAAATGAATGCTTCAAGTTATTGCTGCTACAGGCAGTTGACTCATAGGGTGTCCTAACTTTGTCACACATGGCCTTTCCCTCTTGGCTGTATTTTTCTTAAATAAATAATGACACTGTGTGATATGTCATGTGATTATGTTTATCTGAGGATTTATTTTCCAAATTTTAAGACCTGCCAAGGACCAGATAATTTTTTATTATGTCCTGATACACAAAACCATGAAATTCAATAGGGTGTCCGAACTTTTTCACATGACTGTATACTCAGCTGTTTTCAACATAATAATAATAATAAATGTTTTCAAATCAGAATATCAGAATGATTTCTGAAGGATCATGTGACTAGAGTAATGATGCTAAAAATTCAGCTTTGAAATCACAGGAATAAATGACATTTTAAAATACATTAAAATAGAAATCAGTTATTTTAAATAGTAAAAATATTTCAAAATTTTAGTCTTTTCGCTATGCTTTGGATCAAATATATACAGGCTTGGTGAGCAGAAGAAACTTCTTTAAAAACATTTAAAAATTTTGACTGATAGTGCATTTGTCTGATTGTTGCAGTTCGATCTTTTTATTGCTAAGCAGAAAAACTGTACTTGAAGGCATCTCAAAATATCTTCTTTTATGTTTTAAAGAAATGCATGACAGAAGATGGAGACAGAATCTTTATTTTTGGGTGAACCAGCTCTTTCAGCTTCAGAATAGCCATGTGAGCATCCATTGTGTTTCTGATAAGTAAAACAGAGTTGCACCACAGGGTGCAAGCTGTTGAATATTTAGTTAACATAATGACAGCGGACACAACCTGACTGAACAAACTCACTGTGGTTGCTAGTGCTGGTTTCATAAACATCCTCTTTGTAAACAGTGTTCCACCCAAAGATAAATATTGCAATTTCCCACTTTTTTCCCAACACAACTATTCATGCATGATTGTTAGTAATAGCCGTCTTTAATTTACATGTGGATATTTGAGTATCAATGACAAATATTAATGCATTCATTTTAAAAACTATGATAGCAACTTTTCAGTTTGAATTCGGATGGTTTAGTGGAATGCCTTTGAGGTTTTTCAAGGATTTACACTCTTAGCATGTTGCAAGAATTCCTTTCATGGTGGCAGATCAAGTTCACAGTGACCACACAGGAATTTGCTTTTCGCCCCCAGTGTGTACATTTACAATGTGAGTCTGTGTCCATGAACGGCGCTTACATGACAAAATCTCACCCTCGGCTGATCTGCTCCTTTGTTCGTTGTCATGCTTTCTGTTGAATAGAAAACACTGAATGCTGTACATACTGGAGTGTTCTGTTTGACATTCATTTAATGAAATATTAAAAAGTTTACAGTACGTTTTGGCCAAGCGAGAAGATTCCTCAGCTCAAACTAGCTGCGTTTACTGGGAATGCAGAATGACTAAAACGGCCTGAATGGGCCCGTGGGAGACGGTCGGCATGTATTTAGCCTGTATTTATGCATGTCACGCAATGAAAAGAATTATATTATGTTGAGAAAAGATCAAAAAGGTCAAGCAGACTGATCATTTATGTTAAAACAATCAAGACAAAGGGTGGGCCATGAATATGAGTAGGGGATCACAATGACATGTATAGTATTTAACATCAATATTTCATCACAAGATTAATGCGGGAGAACAGTCAACTTTATGTTAGCCTGCACATATTTGCTCTCTGTTTTTTCTCTTTCAAAGACTGTATTTTTTTGTATTTCTATATTTTACAAATTATCTAATAACAAGAAAAGAATCATTGCAGTGCATCTCATGTATCAATATTTGTCTTGGAAGTCAAAATAAAGTTTCCCTATTATTGAACATAAGCCTGCTACTGTCCTACAGTCCACAGCAGTCTGTTGTACAAATGCTTTGTATTTAGATTTGCTGTAGGATTTATTTCATGATCTGAAGCTGATGATCAAAACTAGGGTTCATCACGATACTCAAACAAATGAACCAAATCCTTTTATGTTTGATGATGAGCTTAAACTGATCAGTTTAACTGGCTGTAAAGATCAAATAGTCTGGTTAATGAATCTGTATTGCAGTCCAGAACAGGATAAAATAAAATAAAATAAAATAAAATAAAATAATATAAAATAATATAAAATAAAATAAAATAAAATAAAATAAAATAAAATAAAAATATGTTGACTTAATGCCAATAATATTTAAAACAAAATAGTTTTTTTTTTTGCTATTACTTTTATTTCAGTGATAGAATAAAAGCTAAAAATGACAAATGCAAATTAAAAAAGCTAAAGCTTTAACTAATAAAGAAAGAAAAAAAAAGAAAAATGTTTGATAATGAGCTTAAAATGAGTTTAACTGGCTGTAAATATCAAATAGCCTGGTTAATGAATCTGTAATGAAGTCCAGAACAGGGTCAAATGAAATGAAATAAAATAAAATCAAATATAAATCAAAATATATATTTTTTACTACTAACCTTATTTCAACTATTAATTTATTTTATTTTATTTTATTATTTTATTTTATTTTAAAATAACTAAAGCTTTAACTAAAATAATAATAATAATAATAATAATAATAGTAATAAATCTAAAAAAAACAGGGTAAAGAACAGGGTAAAATAATAAAATAAAATAAAATATATTGACTGTATTTAAATAAAATAAATCAATAAATATATAAATCAAAATAGTTTTTTTTTACTCTTACCTTTATTTCGACTATTAATTTAATTTATTTTATTTTATTTTAAAATAACTAATGCTTTAACTTAAAAAAAAAATCTATTTATGTTTGATGATAAGCTTAAACTGATGAGTTTAACTGGCTGTAAAAATCAAATAGCCCGGTTAATGAATCTGCAGTGATGTCCTGAACAGGATAAAATAAAATAAAATAATAAATAAAATAAAATAAAATAAACTACATGTTGACTGAATACAAATAACATTTAAAACAACATAGATTTTTTAACTATTACTTTTTTACTTTTTTAAACTATAATAGAAAAAAGCTATTAATTTTATTTAATTGCTACGCAAAATAAAATGAACTAAAATGAAAATGATTCAAAATATTAATAAAAACTCAAATTTAGAATTTAAAGTAACATTTGAAACATTTCAAATCATGCTGGAGAATATGATCATCTTTCTGACACTGATATTAATTTAAGACAACTTACAGTACCTTTCAGACATTTTAATGCTCACCAGGGCTGCATTTATTTGATTTTCATCATATAAATACAATTTAAAATAGCTGTTCTTTATTTGAATATACTGTTTTCTTTAATGTAGTTTATTCCTGGGACCAAAGCTGAATTTTCAGCATCATTTCACCAGTCTTTAGTGTCACATGATCCTTCAGAAATCATTCTAATATGCTGATTTGCTGCTCGAGAAACATTTCTGATTATGATCAATATTGAAATCAGTTGTGCTGCTTTATATTTTTGTGGAAACTGGATTCTTTCATGCATAGAAAGTTCAAAAGAGTAGCACGCCTCATTTTTCACATCACTCAAGTGTATTTCATGTTCCTTCCCATGTATTCTGCAGGTGAGCAATCATTAAATAAATAAAGGCTTAGGCTGGTAAGCCTGTCATGTACTCTGTACTCAAGCCCTGGATGAGAGTCACACTGCGCAAATAAACTTCTGCTATGTATCCTCTACACACATCCTGTTTGGGCTCAACCACACCTACAAAACAGGCTGGCCCGCAAGAGCTGTTCTCAGATCAGCCTGGCACTTTCTCTGCTTCAGTGTTTTGAGTAGATGCCGTCTGATGCCTTATCTTTGATGCGTGTGATAATCATATCACCTTTATTTAGGTGGAGTAACTCATCAGTGTGAAACAATAGGACATGAACATGAGTTCATCAGTGCTAATAGGCTCACAGACCAGGTCTCATCCACACTTTTGTCTCAGAAGTACCTTAAGATAATGCATTTTGAGCCCCACCCTCTTATAGGACAGGTATATGTGTACACACACGGGCTGACAGACAGCAGACTGCTGGAGATTACTTTAATCGAGCTTTGGAAACTGTACACAGACTTTAACTATCAGTTTGGGGCACAAGACAGTGAAAAGGTAAATATAAATATTTTTATTAATTTTAAATCAGTATATGCAATGGTCTGTATGTTTTGTAATGATCAGAAATATTTTTTATTATTTAATAATGATTCCTGCATGGGATTAAACCTACAGACTTTACAAAAACAAGCCATAAACTACTCCACCCTGCAGCGATCAGTAGTGTTTCTTAATGGGACTTTGAGTGATATGATTGAATTTAACTCTTGTAACCGGCTTTTGAACAATTATTTTGTTCATTATTATGTTTTCATTGTAAATTGTAAATTGTAACTATTTTCAATGTCAATGCCAATATTTAGTTGCTGACTTGAAGCGAAAATGGGAAACGAGCATTCAACTCAGAAAAAACGGCAGAAGGTGAGTTTTTTTTTTTTTTTTAATTACTTTTTACTTCTACGTTTTAGCAATATCATGACTATGTTTGTTTATTGATAATGTTTGTACATTGACTCTGTAAATTAGCTTGATAAAAGCAAATGTTTTTAATGTTGCAAGTAATTTTATGTCAGCTCTGTGTTCGTTTTGGTAGATATTTGTGTGAAATCGTTATTCATAAAGGCAGATTAAAAATTATGCATTATAAATTATTATGACACTCTTTCCAGTTTAATTATTTCATTAGAAACATAAATATTTTTGGTTTTTCTTTCGATACTTTCTCTGCTAAAGACAATGTGATAGCGTTATATTTACTGAGACAACTCTGCACAGGGTTGTCTTAGTTAGCCAAAAATAAAACCAGAAAAATAATTTTTGTTACTTGAAATAAAAAGCTAAACCTATTTTATTTAAAAACCTAAACTTATTTTAAATTAGCTAGTATCCAAAGCAACATTTAGTTTAACTTTAAAAAATTAATGCAAATTATATATACATGTTTTATGTTTTTTTTTATTTAAAAAAAAATAATTTTTCTGCTTTAGAAAATACAAAAAATAAAAGCTTATTCAAAATATAAACTATAATAGCATCTCAATAATACTAAAATAACACAGATTTAAACCAAAGAACAAAATGTAAAATAACAACAGATCATGAAACTAACCGTGCAAATCATTTACCAGGTAAACACGGAGAAAAAAGTCCAAAATGGAGAACTGAATGGACATGCAGTAACAGCTCCAGAAACTGAACCTGGTATGTATACAATATACTGCACAGTTATTTTTTTCATGCGACTAAATGCATCTCCCCTCATAATTTCATCTACAAGAGTAAGGCTCTACAATATCAGTATCATTAAGGTGACTAGCAAGCTTTTACATTGTTTGGATTAACTTAGTCAGCCAACAATTGAGAACCTGACTCAAAGCTCTGTATAAACTTTGGGTGTTGTAGTCAGAAGCGTAGTGGATAAAGCAATGTTTAATTTGCATTTTGTGTGCATTGCTATTTTGTTGTTGCTAACACTTTCACAAAGCCTTTATGGAAACAAAATGCAGTCGCACGCACATTTTCCATGCTTTTTGATAGATAAATGTTGTTGATATATGTCCCATAGAATGCATATGCATGCATATGTTCATGCACATATTATGAGACAATGAAAGTTGTACAATGCATATAGAAATAAGGCCAGAAATGCACTTTATGCAAGTATGCAATTACATATGTATTGCACAGTTTTTGTTCTGCTCTGTTATTTTGGCTGTAACCTCAAAAGTGTATATAAGAAGTGGGTGTGTATTATGATTTATGACTGGTCAAAAAGATTATCATAGTGATAGCCGAAAGCAGTATATATTATGGTTCCTGTGTATTGCATACATAATTTCTTTTGTTTACCTTGATAAAGAGATTATCAAAAAAGCACCAGTGGAGCAAAAGAGTGAAACCCCGCCAGCACCTGTCACAGATCAACCAAAACCACCAGAAAAAGAGGAGGTAGACTGCAGTAAAGCCAATGGACCTGCACATGTGGAAACGACACCTGAGCCAAAAACGACAGTAGCAACAGATCCAGAACCACCTAAAAAAGCCCCAAAGCCCAGTGGAGATGAGGTGTCCGGCTTCCTTAAAATGTTTAAAAAGAAGAGCGAACCCGTGAAACCTGCAGCAGAAAGCGACGATGCAGTTGACGCACTGGCCAAAACGTTGGATCTGAAAAACGACGTGCAGCCTGTAAGTACAAGTTGCAAAACTGAAAATGTACTCACCCTCTGGCCATCCAAGATGTAGATGAGTTTATTTCTTCATCAGATTTGATGAAATGTAGCATTACGTCACTTGCTCAGGAATGGATCCTCTGCAGTGAATGGGTGCCGTCAGAATGAGATTGCAAACAGCTGATAAAAACATCACAATAATCCACAAGTAATCCACACCACTCAACTCCATCAGTTACCATCTTGTGTAGCGAAAAGCTGTGTGCTTGTAAGAAACAAATCCATCATTAAGATGTTTTTATCTTAAAACATCATTTAAATGTATGTAAATCATTTCTTCTAGCTAAAATATGAGTCCTCTATCCATAATATTGCTTTCTCCAGTGAAAATGTTTTCTTGTTCGAATCAGGAGAGAAATATGCATAGATCAAGCACTAATTACAAGCCAAAAGAGCCAAAAAGTCTACATGTATTGGTAAATTTTTATGTGAGAGGAAGCGTTATTGGATTATGGACTCATGTTTTGGCCAGAAGCAATGGTTTGAAGTTCAAAACGTTTTAATGATGGATTTGTTTCTTACAAACACACAGCTTTTGGCTTCACAAGATGTTAATTGATGGAGTGGAGTGGTGTGGATTACTTGTGGATTATTGTGATGTTTTTATCAGCTGTTTGGACTCTCATTCTGACGGCACCCATTCACTGCAGAGGATCCAATGGTAAGCAAGTGATGCTACATTTCTCTAACATGTTCCAAAGAAGAAGCAGCATCAAACCATCCAAAATGTGGATGAGGTTAAGTACATTTTCATTTTTGGTTGAACTATTTTCCCTACTACTCAATTTTTCCCTTGTCCATAGTAAAACGTCTGTATTTTAAACTTCAAATATTTCTGATTGGCTATGATTAGTCGCATTGCACAGCATTTTTGCTCTTAGTGTGGACAGAAAAATGATTTAGTCTTGTAAAATGTAGTAAAAAATCTTGAGGCACATTCACACAATGTTTTAGTACCACGTAAAAAAAAAAATCTAAGATTACGAGAATAAAGTCGAAATGTTTCAATAAAGTCGAAATGTTTCGAGAATAAAGTCAAAATTTTGAGCTTGAAGTCAAACTGTTCTGAGATTAAAGTAATAATATTTCGAGAATAAAGTCGAAATTCCGATAATAAAGTTGAAATTACGAGAATAAAGTCAAGAGAGGGGAGAGAAGAGAGGGGCGGGGCGAACAGAGCTCATTAACATTTAAAGCAGCCTTGACCAGAAGAGGATGATTTTTGCAGAGCTGATTTTGGCAAGGTACAATAGGTGTTATTTACACTACCATTGAGAAATTCTAACTAAAGCATGTTATAGACTTTTCATTAAGACCCTAAAGAATCATATCAGCTTGTGGAAAATGGGCATCCGATGACCCCTTTAAATATGTTCGTATAATACGTTTTTTTTTTTGTTTTTGTTTTTTTTTAATATGACAGCTTGTGAATAGTCACTTATATAACTCAGAAAAGACAACAATTGGTTGGAGTTCACTTGAACCTTTATAAAGTTTTATTGTTTTATTGTTTATTTTTAATTAAATACATGTGAGGAATAAAAGATAGAATGCCACATATGTTTCTGTGGAATTTTCACAAAGAAAACAGTATAATTTATTGAAACAAATGTCTCGTTGTAATCGTAAAGATGATTGATTCACATGAATCCAGCGATCTCTCCCGAAACATTAAAGAGCGTGAAAAACACATTATTGCAAGAAACACTGTTTGTATTTTGCTATAAAACTGACAGATTTTGAAAGCTGAGACTTTGTTTTATATTAAAAGTACCAAAAGCACAAAGCTTATTGCTATTATTAGGTGGCTGGTGGACTTTATTCTTGAAATATTGCAACTGTACTCTCATAGTTTCAACTTTATTCTCGAAATAATGCAACTTTACTCTCATAATTTCGACTTTGTTCTCGAAACATTTCAACTTTATTCTCGAAATATTGCAACTTTACTCTCATAATTTCGAATTTTTTCTCAAAACATTTCAGCTTTATTCTTGAAATTGTTTAACTTTACTCTTGTAATTTCAACTATTCTCGAAACCTTTTGACTTTATTCTCGAAACATTTCGACTTACTCTCGTAATTTCGACTTTAGTCTTGAAACATTTCGACTTTATTCTTGAAATATTGTGCCTTTATTTTCGAAATATTGCGACTCTACTCATACTCATTTCAACTTTATTCTCGAAAAATTTTGACTTTGTTCTCAAAATATTGCAACTTTACTCTCATAATTTCGACTTTATTCTTGAAACGTTTCAACTTTATTCTCGAAATGTTTCGACTTTATTTTTGAAAATTTTTCAACTTTACTCTTGCAATTTCGACTTTCTTCTCGAAAAATTTCAACTTTATTCTCAAAATATTGCAACTTGACTCTCATAATTTCCAATTTTTTCTCAAAACATTTCAGCTTTATTCTTGAAATTGTTCAACTTTACTCTTGTAATTTCAACTATTCTCAACCTTTTGACTATTCACGAAACATTTTGACTTATTCTCGTAATTTCGACTTTAGTCTTGAAACATTTCGACTTTATTCTTGAAATATTGTGACTTTATTTTCAAAATATTGCAATTTTGACTTTTTTCAAAAAATTTTACTTTATTCTCGAAACATTTAGAATTTATTCTTGAAACATTTTGACTTTATTTTCTAAATATTTCGACATTATTCTTGAAATTTTTCAACTAATTTCAACTTCATTCTCAACATTTTGACTTTACTCTTGTAATTTTGACATTTCAACATTATTCTCAAAAAAAACTTCTAGAAATATTTCGCCTTTATTTACACAATTTTAGATTTTTTTTTTTTTTTTACGTGGCACTAAAACGCCATTGTACATTCATAATGAAATCAAGAATGCTTTAGTACAATTTTAGAACGTGTTGCAATCAAATTCTGCTTTAGCCGATGATTATTTTTGGATAGATACCTGCAGTATTCTGCCGAGCATCTACCAGGTAACAACAAATCCTCATAAATCACAAACGTAGTGCGTTCTTATTCACATTTACCAATTTCTCGTTTCAAAAGGATAAAATCTTCATTAATGCAAACCAAAAGGAGATTCTTGAGGAAGTCGCGGAGAAGATCAAATTGCAATTGGTCGACGCCATTCCCGTGCAACCCGTAAATTCGAGTTTATTGACAAAGAGGTGCTCAAAAACGGATGAGATCCTCCCAGATTTGCCTGCTATACAAGAAGCAGTAGCTGTTCCAGAAGAACTAATAGCTGGAGAGCCAGTTAAAAGAAAACCCAGTGAGATACATATAGGACATCTGAAGTCTGAAGAAGCACAAGTTGACGCTAAGGTTGCAGAAGATGAAGAACCTAAGACGGAAGATGCGGAAAAGGCCTTGAAAGAAGATGAGGAACTTATACAACTGGTTGAAAGCATTATATCGGATGAAAAGGAGCAAGCATGTGAGAACGAGCTCAATGATGAACTGACGAAAGTAGCCGATGAGGCTGATAGTGTGTCTTCAGATGTCAAATTAGCAGTTGATATTGTCAAAGTTGAGGAACCAGTTGCTGGAGCTGAAGAGCCGTTGCTGGTTGCTGAAGAAATTGCAGATATTGTTGAGGAAATCTTACAGATCACTCAGGAGCAAGAAAGCCTTGATGCAGAAGAGTCTGAAGAACTTCAAAGGAACAAGTTCAAGGAGATATTGGTCATCACAGAGCAACCATTAACAACATCTGTGGAACAAGCATTGATCGCTGAAGAAGAAATCACTCCTTTGGCTTCCGATTTCAATGGATCAGCAAATGTAGATGAGGAAAGCTGGGTGATTATTGAGGAACCTGCTCGACCGCTGAACACCTCTGGATGTTTAGAAGAGCCTGTGCTCGCTAAAAGTAATTCTGGTGATTCTGCTCAATTGCTTTCCCAGTTGAGGTCTGCGTGCACTAAGGTTTTAGAGGATGCTTCATATAAGGCTCTCAGGGTTGAGGCATGTGCTGATGAAAACACTGTTCATATCACAATTGAGCTTTGCCCGGATGAGTTCACATGTCTGAATAAGGTCAGTTGTAATACCGATGATCGTTCGACGAGAAAGCCGCAGCATGGACGAACTCACCGCATGCGATTCACTTAAGATGTAAATGTACTAGCTCCTCTCCTCAAGATGCTTGTCATCAATTAACACAATTAACCACTAGATTTTTTCCTGAAGATGACGTTATTTAAAATATTCTGTAAATGTTTCTTTGCTTTCTTGGCTTATTGTTTTGGCTCTGTTTACTGTACACTACCAGACAAAGGTTTGAAATAATTAAGATTGTTTTTGAAAGAAGTCTCTTATTTTTGACCAAAAATAAAGTAAAGCGATACTATTGTGAAACATTATTACAATTTAAAATAACTGTTTTGTATTTGAATATATTTAATATTTCATTATAATATGCTGATTAGGTGCTTAATTGTTGTTAGTAATTTTTGGTGCTTAAATATTAATAATGGATCTTATTATTATCAATGCTGAGAACTGTTTTTGCTGCCTAATATTTGTATGGAAACAAAAATGCAATATTTTAAGATTTTTTTTAATGAATAAAAGTTCAAGGAACAATATTTATTTGAAATTTAAAAAAAAAATGTAACATTGTTATTGTGTTTATTGTCAATTTTGATCAATATATTGTGTCCTTTCTAAATTGGTATTAATTATTATAATTATTATTATTAAATAATAAATGTTATTATAAAATATTATCATTATTATAAATAATATTAATTAAATATTACTTAAAATATTACTTGCCCGACACTTTATATGTTATAAACATAACCGTATAACACATATATATAACATATAACAGAAAAAAGTATGTATATTCTTAATAAATTAATAAATATATAAATTAATGGTCTCCACAAAAATATTACACAGCAAAAACTATTTTCAGCATTGATAATATATTAATTAATTAATGGTCTCCAAAAAATGTTACACCGCAAAACTGTTTTCAGCATTGATAATGACCTGGAAATTGCATCATAAATAATTAAATAAATAAATAAATATTTTGTGGAATATATATATAAATATATAAATTAATGGTCTCCACAAAAATATTACACAGCAAAAACTATTTTCAACATTGCTAATAACCGGAAATTGCATCACATATATATATATATATATATATTCTTATTAAAATATGTAATAGTAATAATTATTATTTTAATAAATATATTAATTAATGGCTTCCAAAAAATATTACACAGCAAAAACCGATTTTAGCATTGATAATAACCTGATAAATATATATATATATATATCTCACAAAATTCCTGTTATGTTTGATCGAAATAGACTTCTTTTAAAAACATAGTTATTAAAAAAAATTAAAACATGTATTTTAATTATTACAAACATGTTACTGTCTCAGACAGTGTTTGTTTCGTCTTTTTCTTGTGTATTTTACATTTGCATGTATCTAACATCTAACGAAGAGCTACTGTAACTGTATACCAATCATCATCGACCAGCTATTATCGACTTATATCCGTCATATATTAACCATGACTGATTTCCACTAATATATAACCACCAAAACACATACTGTACAATTAAAATATGACACATTTCACTCTCAGATAAAGCAGACGCAGACGTTAAGTCCAGCACATTGCTGAATATCAATGAGTGAGGGGGGGAAACAGGCGTTAATAAAAGGATGATTGTTGCTGCTGGCTCGAGTAGGCAGAGGCATGGATGGAATTGTGCCCCTATTTCAATGCATCTATTGCACATCAGCTGTAAGGGTTGTAACACATTCTCTGGATTTGTCTATAGGATCCAGTGGACATAAAGACCAGCGCAGAGCCTGAGCCAGAGCCCGAGCCGGAGGCTGAAGCTCTCGAACCCAGTCCTGTGGAAGCCGCAGACGAAAATAACCCGTCAGAGGAGGTCAAACCAGTAGAAAAGACAGTTATGAACTTTTTCAAAACATTTGTAAGTATTGCTTCATTTGGTTCAATGCTTTTAGTGATGTGAATGTTGAATTTTGCACTTAAATGCATGTGGAGTTTTAAGCTGCAATGATTAGTTTTGATGTTATTGACTAAAATAAGCCTGCAGTGTTTATAGAATGTTATTTTTTTTAGCAATAACAAGTGTGCATTTGTCTATAACCGAACAATCTAGACTTCTTGCACCAGACTACAATGATGCATTTTTACTCCATCATTGTGGTATGTGTTACACTGCGTCTTTAATCTGTTAAACTCTGCTTGGCACTCTGCTAAATCAATCCTTTGGACATGTCAGACTGTGGCAGGCTTTTGTTTGCTGCATAATGTGAGCTCACAAGGGAGGCCTGTGCGTTTGGAGTTGTGATAAAGCACGGGAAGGCCTACGCCATCTCCAGAGGACAATGGCTGACTCAATAGGAGAAACATGTTCGGATCGGTCCCTGCCAGCCAGCTCTTTGTGTGCCCGTGGCAAAGTCAGCTCGTCTGGATTGACAGATGGGCATTATCCTCACAAAACATACATTTTTGATTTCTCAGTCGCCAATGAGTATAGGCCCGGTTTGGGGACATGGAGTACCTGAAGGAGCAGTACGTGCTTAAACACGCCACTCTGATGCTGTTTCACAGTCACTCTAATGTTTCTGTGTCTCCGTTTTCTTTTCTGCATGCGAAGGTCACTCCGACCAAAACAAGCAAAGAAGCCAAAGCCGCTCCAGATGCTTCAAAAGAACAGGTAATTAAAAAACCTTGACTGTCACAACATTACTCATTCATATTCATGAGATTATTATATTATATTATATTATAAATTAATATAATTTTTAATGATTGAGATTATTGTCATAGTGTTATTTCTAATATTATAATGTTTTAATAAGAGCAGTTTACAGTACCTCTGTTCTGCTTCAGGCTTTTATTTCTGCATAGGATTGTTTTATTGATTATTATAGCGCTGAACATTTTAATGTGACAGCCTAAATTCTGTTCATTCGTTCATTCATTCATTCATTCATTCATTTTATATTTATTCATTCATTCATTCATTCAAGAATGCATTATTAATAAATGTAAAAATAAATATAATATAATATTTATTTATTTAAGCTGGCTTTATTTATAATATTTGGAATAAATAGATATAAATAGATTCAAAATGTATTAACTTATTAAAGTATATAAGCATGTCGTTTTTATAAATGTATAATATTTGATATTTTTAACCAAGTTACGAATAAATACATATAAAATAAACAGTACATTGATAGATGGATAGTTTGATTGATTTAAGAATGCTTTATTAATAAATGTATAAATAAATAAAAAAAATGTTTATTTAGGCTGGCTTTATTTAATGAATAAATAGATATAAAATAAATACGTTCAACACATTTTAACAACTTTTTCTCTTCTTTTTTTACAAATGAATGGTGTTTATGACATTTATGAATATGAATTTTACAATTTATGAATAAATACATAGGCATTCATTGATTCATGCAAGAATGTAAATATGCAATATACAATAAATATACAATATATAAAATATAGTATTTATTTATTTATTTCAGCAGGCTTTATAAATTTATGGATAAATATAAATACATACAAAATTTATTAACTTATTAGTATTTATTTAAACATCCTTTTTTTTACAAATGTATATTTTATATTTTTACAAATTTCTGAAAAATACATATAAAATAAACAGTGCATTGACTGATTGATTATTTATCTAAGCATGCATTATATATTTATTTAAGAATGCATTATAAATTTATGAATAAATAAATATAAAATAAATAAACATACAATTATGCATTTATAAATAAATAAATAGAAAAATATGGAAGATTTATTTATTTATTGTTATTTATCTATGCATGATTTATATATTTATAAATAAACACATAAAGAAATACAATTTATGTGTAAATAAATAAATAATTCAAGCTTAGATTTGAATACAAACAACAACAACAACAACAACAACAACAACAACAAACTCTGTAATATGAATCTCTTGTCCTAATAAATACATATAAAATAAATATAAAATGCATTTATTTATTTATTTATTAAAAAAAAAAAATTCAAGCTTAGATGTGTTTGTTTATTGATTGTTTTACATATTTATCCAAGCATAATTTATATATTTATAAATAAATATAAAGAAATACAATTTATGTCTAAATAAATAAATTATTCAAGCTTAGATACATGTGAGGAAAAAAAAACTAAGATTATTGCCCTAAAAATAAAAAATAAAAAAACAAATAAATAAATACATACAAAATAAGCATAAAATACAATTACATATTTCTTTCTTTATTTTTCTGACTAGGGATGGTTAATATTTATACATTTATGAATTAATAAATAAATAAGACAAACATATTTATTTATCGATTACTTTTTTCTTATTTATCTAAGCATGATTTTTATATTTATTTTTAAAACAAATAATTTAAGCTCAGGTTTATTTGGAAAAAATTAAAGCATGATCGTCCTTAATACAGATGATGCTTGGTATTTATTGTCTGAATGTTTATTCTTCAGTCACAGAAAGAAACCCCACCAGCACCATCAACAAATGTGAGCCATTTCATTTGCATTACATATTTTATTGCTTTTATAATATTTCCACCTTTTGCATCATTTTTATAATCACATTTTAACACCATAAGCAAAACAATAATGCCACAAGAAACCTGCTGAGAAAAAGATTTGTTTTTGAGAGGTGCTTTGTTGACAATGAAGAATTGTAGATGAATAAATAAAAAATGTAAACCACCTGCTGTGTTGTGCTTGAAATAAAACAAATGCACTCCTTTCAAAGGTACAGGAAGCACCCAAGGCACCTCCTCCTCCTCCCCCAGCACCACCTAAGATGGAAAGCAAAGCAGAGCCGGCGGTAAAGAAAGAGGAAACGTCTGCAGCAAAAGCAGCGACAGCAGCTGCAACAAAAGCAGAGGGATCTGCCAAGAGCAAAACTAAAGACAGTGCATTAAGCAAATTCTTCCGTCCAAAGGTAAGACAGCAGGAACAATAAAGCACATTAATAAAGCCTTTCTCTTTGGTTCTGCGGTGAGACTTGGACTCTTTTTGTACGTGTTAAATCTGTATGTAGCCTATGTGGCACGCCGTAACACAGTAATGTGAATTTGAGGTGTTGCTAGGCAAGGTGGTGTCAAAAGTTCAGGCGGCGACAAGCAGTGGAGCCAGAGCTAAGACGTCAGGAGCGGTAAATGATAACAAGCACAGGCTGCTCTGATATTAACTGAACTGACCCATTACTGTTAACTCAAGACATGCAAATTAATACAGAGAGCTACTGTTATTTTGCCTTTTGTGTGAGAGAGCTGGAATCAGAGCCTAAAACGAACATTTTGCCACACCAGTAAATGGCAAAATTTACTGGTCATTAATAGTTTTTAAGGCCATGAAACTGTATGTGTATTATTTAAAAAAAAAAAAAAAAGGCAGAACAAATTGGGAAACTGATAATAATAATATTATTATTATTGTTATTATTTATTGATATATTATTATCATTTATTAATATATTATTGTTTTATTTTATTTAATTAAAAATATTGCTACAATATTTTAAACTGTAAAATATTTTTAAGATAATAATTTGAATATATATATGTGACCCTGGACCACAAAACCAGTCTTAAGTCGCTGGGATATATTTGTAGCAATAGCCAAAAATACATTGTATGGGTCAAAATTATAGATTTTTCTTTTATGCCAAAAATAATTAGGATATTAAGTAAAGATCATGTTCCATGAAGATATTTTGTAAATTTCCTACTGTAAATATATCAAAACTTAATTTTTGATTAGTAATATGCATTGCTAAGAACTTCATTTGGACAACTTTAAAGGCGATTTTCTCAATATTTTGATTTTTTGCACCCTCAGATTCCATATACTGAAATAGTCGTATCTCAGCCAAATATTGTTCTATCCTAACAAACCATACATCAATGGAAATCTTATTTATTCAGCTTTCAGATGATGTATAAAGCTCAATTTTGAAAAAATGACACTTATGACTGGTTTTGTGTTCCAGGGTCATATATATATATATATATATATTATTTAATATTATTTATAGTATATATATATATATATATATATATATATATATTATTGCCATTATTAATATTATTACATTACAATAATTATAAATGACTAAATGACCAAATCACAAATTACTGTAATACTATTGAACTGTAAAATATTTAGTGATGATTTGATTATAATAATAATATTATTTTATCATTAATAATAATAATATTATTTAATCAAGTTATTAACTCAATTAATAATATCACTATAATATATTAAATTATAAAATATTTTAAATGAATAATAATAATTATTATTATTATTATTATTATTATTATTATTATACAGTTAAATCAATTAAAGTTTTTACTAGAATGTTGATGTTTTGATGTTTTTAAGGTATCACTAGAATGTTTTACTTTTTAATGAATTGATTTAATAATAATAATAATAATAATAATGATAATAAACATAAACAATAATCATTAGTAGTAGTGGTATTTAAACCAATTATAAAAAGCAAATCAATAAAATATATTGCTGTAATACTATGGAACTGTAAAGTATTTCACAAAAATCATTTTAATGTATTATACTATTACATTTATAATAATAATAATAATAATAATTATTATTATTATATTATTTTATTCAGTATTTTATTCATATATTTTAAAAAAGTATGCAAATCAATGAAATATTCAATATAATTTAATCACTATAATGAATCATAAAGTACTTCATAATATTTACTTTTTATTATTTGATTTATTATTATTAAAAATAGAATAATAATAATAGTAATAAAATAGTAATAGTAGTGGTATTTAATAAAATTCAAAAAAGTAAGGAAATCAATACAAAATAAATACTGTTGAACTGTAAATTATTTCATAATAATAATTTGAATGTATATAACAACAACAATAATAATAATAATAATAATTATTATTATTATTATTATCATTATTATTTAATCAAATGATAAAAGTTAAATCAATAAAGAAATATTATACTATTGAATTGTGAAGTATTTCATAATAATATTGTTATTTCATAATAATAAAGTTTGAATGTAAATAATAATAATAGCAGAATTTACTGTAAAAAGATCACAGATCTCAGATTACTTTTTATATATACATATGTATTTGCAGTTTCATAATTACGCTAAACCATATTGCATTCTCTGGTAATATTAGCACTTTTACTCGCATTTGGCGCTGGGCGAGTGTTAATTTTAGACTCTGTAATAATCCAAAGGTATAAAATGTGTTTGCAATATTTTCACACGCAGGCATAATACATTATGCCGTTCAATTAGCGCAAAACTCATTGGAAATAATGAATGAGTGAAGGCCCAATACAGTGACATCATGTTGACAGCCGCCATTACCTCATGTCACAACAGACGCCAACTAAACCATGTGCCTCTCCATTCCACCACTTCATAACTGACATCAGATTTATTCAGCGACCGGAGGCTCTTTTAAAGGCTTTATGTAACCAGTGACTCAGTATTTGTCCCTGCTAGGATAAACGGCCAGTGTAAAGTGCTGTGGGAATTGTAGATTATTGCAAAATTAATGTCAGTATGTGCTTGCCTGCAGCCTGTTGTGGTGGAAGAGAAAAAGCCCGTTGAGGTGCAGGTAAATACATTTAGCTGATCGATTGTCTCTTTGCATGGTGGCGGGACTGTCTTCCTAAATAAAATCATTAATCTACTATTTACACTTACGTACTTGGCACTTTCTATGAAGAGGGTATAAAACAGTGTTGCATTACTAACATATGTTTCAGAGAGTAAAGATATATTGGATGAACTATTATCTAATGTTGCACGGTATTTTTTTAACATCTATCCGGCTTTTTCAATTATATAAAAATGTCCAAACTTTGACAGAAACCACTGTGAGAAAATGAATATTCTCAGTCAATTTTTACACAAATTATAGTTTTGATTGTATTCATTCAAGCCTGTTACTAAAATAAGTCTGTGGGACAGTTTATGGGACATAGAATTTTATTGGTTACTACAAACATTTGGTCCAATGTTTTAAATGATTTAGGCTTCAACCCTGTTACGTATTTAGAATTTTTAAAAGCACATTTTTAAATAATTAATAAATAAATAAATAGTTGCATTTAATTTTCCATACAGCAACAATTATATATTTTCAAATATATATATTTTAATATATTTCAAAATATAGAAAAATGGCCAAAAAATATATTTGTTAAAATATGTTTCAAAATATATTTACATTTTCATATCAAAATATGTTTTCTGGAAATTTTTGGTATATTTTTGAAAATGTATTTATACCTTTTAAAATATATTTTCAAAAATATAAAGAAGGCAAAAAATATATATTTGCGAAAATATATATTTTCAAATATATATATATATATATATATATATATATAGATATAGATATATAGATATATATTTTCAATACATTTCAATATCTACAAAAATGGCCAAAAGATATATTTTTGAAAATATATTTATACCTTTACAATATATTTTCAAAAATATTTAAGAAGGCAAAACAATATATTTGCAAAAATATTTAAAAAGGCAAAACAATATATTTGCAAAATATATATTTTCAGATATATTTTAATATATTTCAAAATATAAAATAATGGCTAAAAATATGGTTTTAAAATATATTGACATAAATATATTTTCTATCAATATATATTTTTTGGACATTTTTGTATATTTTCGAAAATATATTTATACCTTTTAATATATTTTTTCAAAAATAGTCTGAAAGGCAAACAAATGCATATTTGCAAAATATATTTTTCTAAATATATACTTTTGAATATATTTCAAAATATTCAACAATGGCCAAAAAATATGTTTTGTATATTTTTGAAAATATATTATACCTTTAAAATATATTTTCAAAAATATAAAACAGGCAAAAAAATATATTAGCAAAATATATATTTTCAAATATATATATATATTTATATATATATTTTAAATCTACAATAATGACCAAAAATATATTTAGTAACATTTGTTTCAAAACATTTTCATTTTTTGTATATTTTTGAAAAAATATATATACCTTTAAAATATATTTCAAAAATATTCTAAAAAAGGACAAAAAAAAATGCTATAATATTTATGCAAATATATTTTCTACCAATATATTTTTATAATGTCTACATATATTTTTAGAAAGCATTTAAATATATATGTTGCCCTTTATATTTCAGTCCCAGAAAATGCATTCACATATGTCACATTTGAAGAAAAACTTGATTTGTTGTCTGTAACGTGCAATTATTTAATTTATTTTTTAATGCAGTTAAACAATTAGTTTAACAATTTGTTTTATTAATAGGTTTGCGAACTATATATACATTTACGTATTTATTTTTGGTACTATTTTGTACCCTAATGTTGGAAAGTGCCCAATGTTTTTGTCCAGTGTACACATCAAAATCTGGAAGAAAACAAAAATGCAGTAGTTGAATGTTAAGTAAAGAATGTTAAGATGATTCAGTCATAAGCTTCCTTTCAATCAATTGACCATCTTCTTGATTCCTCTCACTGTTCCGTCATTTGCTGTATACTGTATATAAAACAATCTTCTCTTATGTTTCTCTGACTCAGCAGGTGGACGCGTCTAAAAGCAGCACTCTGGAGGCCGCCGCCAAACCCGAAGAACCTCCAGCGCCAAAACCAGAGGAGAAGAAACTAGAGAAGAAATCCACTTTTGGAAACCTGTTCAAACCCAAGGTAAGCTCGGATGTGTTGAGTGCAGGTGTGTGTGAGTGTATCAGATGTGTTTCTGCATGCAGTAACAGCTGTGTGTGAATTTGAGGTACTGCTCGGCCAGGTGAGCAGCAGGATCCAGGCAGCGGCGTCCAGCGCTGCCACCAGCATCTCCCTCATGTCTGCTGCAGCGGTAAACGCCGCTATATGAGCCCCTTCAGACGTTAACCAGACTGACTCATTTCACTGCTTTGCTCAACTTCACATCTGATCTGACACACGTGTGTGTGTGTGTGTGTGTGTTTGTGTGTCTGTTCTCTAGAAGTTGTCAAAACACAGATACAGTATCAGTGGCACAGTTATTAATCAATTTAATCATGTAATGTGTAGCCTCTGACTGACTTCTGAATAATTTTTATATTCAGAATAATAACTTCTGAATAATCTATACTTTCGTGTAAATTTGATACTTTTTCAAACTTTCAAACTTAACTTCAAAATTCTTTTTTTTTCTCTTTCTTTCTTTAAAACTTACTTTCAGTTTTTTCAAATTTTCTTTTGAACTTTTTCAAAATTACTTTCAAAATTCTTTTTCTTTCAAACTTTTTTCAAGCTTTCGTTCTCTTTAAAGCTTTCATTCTTTCAAAATATATTTCTTTCTAACTTTCAAACTTTCAAATCATGTTACTTTTAAACCTTTTCAAACTTTTTCATCTTTTCTTTTTCTTGCAACTTTAAAACTTACCTTTTTCAATCTTTCTTTCTTCAACTTTTTCAAACTCACTTTCAAAATTCTTTCTTTTTAACATTCTAACTTTCAAAATACTTTTTCTTTGTTTCTTTCAAACTGTCAACTTTTCAAACTTTTTACACTTTCTTTCTAATGTTTTCTTTTTTTTCTTTCTCTTTCTTTCTTAGTCAGACTTTTTCTAACTTTCAAAATTACTTTCAAACTTTTTTTCAAACTTTCAAACTGTCAGACCTTCTTTCTTTCAAACATTTTTCAAACTTTCTTTCTTTCTTTTCTTTCTTTTTTTCTTTCTTTCTTTCATTCTTTCTTTCAAACAACTTTTTAAAAACTTTTTTAAACTTACTTTCAAACTTTTCTACTTTCAAAAATTTTCTTTCAAATTTTTTTTGAACTTCTTCCGGTTTCTTTCTTTCTTCCTTTTGGTTTCTTTCGGTTTCTTTCTTTCTTTCAAACTTTCAAAATTACTTTCAAACAACTTTTTTTTTTTTAACTTTTAAACTTTCTAACTTTCAAGCCTACTTTCAAACTTTTTTCAAACTTTCTAACTTTTTCAAATTTTCTTTGTTTCTTTCTTTCTTTCTTTTTAGTAAACTTTGAAAGTTTCTTACTTTCAAACAACTTTTTTCAAACTGTCTTTTGAACTTTCAAACATTCTTTCAAACTTTTTCAAACTTTATTTTAAACTTTACTTTCTTTCCTTTCAAACTACTAAGTAACAACTTAGATATTTGTGTTTGTTAAACTTAAAAGCTGGGTAAGTAATCCAGCTGCCTTAAAATTTTAAGTTGAATCAACTCAAATATCTAAGTTGTCACTCAGCATAACTTAACATTTCAAGTTAAATCCTTTTTTTTTTTAGTTGACTGAACTTAATTTTTTTACTCAGCCAGGTAACAAATTATTTTAAGTTGACTCAACAAATTGTTTTTTACAGTGTTCCTTTGAGGTGTGAGCTAATGTATTTGCTAATATATTTACTTTATTTGATTACTTGCTGCAATTTTTTGTGACTTCCTTAATATTTTAATACATTAAATGTATGCATATATATGTAATGTTGTTTTATACTTATATTTTAAATTAACAATAATATATGGTCATACAGTACATAATATATAAAAAGTTTGGGTCAAAATGTTATAATGGTTTTGAAAGAAGTATCTTATGCTCAGCAAGAATGTATTTACTTGATCAGCATTACAGTAATAAAATATTTTAAAACAACTTAAATCATACAATATGCTGATGTGATGCCATTATCAATGTTGAAAACAGTTGTGCTACTGTTTTTTTTTTTCTTTCAGGATTCTTTGACAAATATAATGTTTAAAACAACAGAATTATTTTAGGCCAATTCCTGCCAAATAAAAGAAGTAACACACACATACTGACCCCAAACTTTTGAACAAGAGTGTATAACATAACATATGTGCACAAGGATAAAAAAAAAAATCATCTCAATAACCCCCATTTGTTTTTTTTTGTCAACACAAGGCACCAGAGCCCAAGAAGGAAACTCCAGCTGCACCTCCGGTGGCAGAAGCCGCTCCACCCGTGAAGGCCAAAGAGGAGCCGAAACCCGCCGCTCCCGCACCGCAAGCGGCCCCAGACAACAAATCAATCGACAGCACAGATAACTCCTCGCCCAACATGCCCCGCAAGCTGGAGAAGAGGAACTCCCTCCAGCTGTTCTTCAAAAACCTGGTTAAGTAGAAACCCAGAGATTATCCAGGGCTAGGGATCCCACCCAAAACAAATGTGTGAGCATTTGCAATCTGTGTAGCTTAACTCTTCAGTTTTGTATGTAGCTTGACAGTGAAATATTTTGTAATTCTGTCCGACGTCTAACCATCCTGATTGTTTTGATATCGCTAGCTATTAATTTTAAAACAGTGATCTTTGAGGTTGTGCAAAAATCAACATTTACAGTGTATGTCCACTAGATGGCGTCAGTTACCAACCTATCTAGATTATTCAATCAATTCCATTTTTAAATGAATGCAGATTTTAAGTTTAATACTTAAATTGTACATTATTTAATTATTGCATGAAATCTAATAATATTGCATGAATTCTCATTATCTAAATATGTAATTCTAATCTTTGTTGCAATGCAACACTTCTTCATAACTTCTTCATATATAAAAAAAATACTTTTGTCATGTAATATAAGCATAACTATCCACAATTACAGTTATTTTAAGCAGGATCATCCATGTCAATTATCTCAGATAAAAAAGTGATGACAACTAAATGATTGCAGATAATAAAGCACACAAATTCACCAAAGCTGCGCTTGAAAGGACATGTCAAAGCAAGATCTGCTTTAGCAAATAAAGGCCCGGTTGTCAGACGGGTTTTGCTTTAGGCACAACTATGGACGAGCAGTAAAAAACACAGTTTTCTTGCTAGTTAGGATCACTAATGTTGCGTTATGCGTTGGTGTGTCTCACAGGGCCAAAAACGCCATTCTGATGCCGGAGTGCAAACGGACCCTGTGGCACCCGAGAAGGCCAAATAAAACCCTGCCTTTGTTTTGATCGCTCATCTGTGCCAAAACCATTGGCAGCCATGCACATAAGAACATATTTACAAAAGTTGGGAGGTTTTATGCTGAATTGCAAGGCCCAAATTTAAAGTAAATATCAAGTAATAATCTAAATCCCCATGCATTTAGTGAAAGCAGAAGCAAGTGTAATGATATTCCTTGTTAAGCAAGTGCTATATGTGTTTATGACCGGAGGGAGGAACTTGTTGTTTTCCCGTAAAGAAACGTGTCAGTGTTGTGTGGTGTGGCATGAGATTGAAAAGTGAAAGTGAAAATGTAATCCTGCATTTAAGATCAACTCCCTCTTCTGTGCATGTTAAAATGTAAAGTATGTTAACTATACTAACACTACACTCATATTGCATTGCAATTTACATGCATTGCACATTGCATTTAAGATGCCTTTTCACCGGGCCAAAGCAAACATCATGCATGTTCGCACGTGAAAGTAATTTCTTTATATAATCATACACTCTGTGATTGTGAAAACAGTGACCTGTCATTTGCCTATTTCAATCACTGAAACCTACAAACCTACACATTTGATATTTCACTTAAAGTGCAAAACTTCTAAATCACTTTAATCGATCTGTAGAAATCGAATTATTTATTTCACACAGTGTCAATCGAATTGAACCCCAACGTACTTGGTTATTTAAGTTCAACCCAGTTTTCTTTTCCACTTAGAAGGTTGTTTATTAATGTTGACTTACTAACTAAAACGCATTATAATTATTGTCTTTTTATTTGCTTGGCCGTCCAGTTCTGACCAGGGGAGACTAAACGTAATTTAGCTAGATAATGTTTTATTTTCTTTATTTTTCTGAATGCATCACTTTGTTATTAGTATGAAATAAATATGTGGTATACAATTATGCATATACAATGTACATTCAACTCTCTCCTGCAGTCGCATATGTTTCATGATTTTTTTTTTTTCCTAATTTTCTCTACATTTGTAAAGAGTAGATGGGCCTAATTCAAAATTTAGACTATATCCATGAATCTTTGACTTTCTGTATCTCCTTTATTGCATTTTTGTCTATTTAACCAATTTATAAAAATAAAAGAATCATTTCTCTCCTGACTTGTTCTGTATTTATAAATAAATCACTAAAACATGTTTCCAAATCTTGTATGTAAATATACTGTATCTTCTACTAATATGTTTATTTGGCCATTTTTTTATATTTAAAAATATAAAATTTATTTTTGAAAGCATTTAAAATAGGCTATATTTTAGTATATTTTCGATATTTTCGTTTATTAAAAGACATTCAGGTGTCACATAAAATAAAGATTTAACCTAAATGTAGGCTACTTGATGATTAGAAATGTTTATTCATTTATTTATTTATTTTTTAATTAAAAAAAAATGTGTGAAGTGTTTCAAGGTGTAAAACCACTCCGTTAGGTTTTCATATGGCGCAGAAATAAATAAAATAAAATAAAATAATGTAAAATGTAAAATAAAATAATGTAAAAAAAGCAAAAAAAAAAATAAAAATACATTCACTAAAACATGTTTGCAATTTTTTTAATGTAAATATATCTTCTACTAATATATTTATATGTCCATTTAAAAAATAAATACGTTTTTTGAAAGCATTTAAAATAAAATTTCGCCCTCTATATATTTCAGTTTAATAAAAGACATTCACGTGTCACATATAATAAAGATTTAACGTAAATGTAGGCTACTTCATGATTAGAAATGTTTTTTTGTTTTTTGTTTTTTTTTCAGAAAAAAAAAGTGAAGTGTTTACAGGTGTAAAACCACTCTATTGGTTTCCATATGGTGCTAAAATAAACTAAAATAATGTAAATATATCTTCTACTAATATATTTATTTGGCCATTTTTTATATTTGAAAATAAAAAAAGATACATTTATTTTTTGAAAGCATTTAAAATAGGCTACATTTTGCCCTCTATATATTTCAGTTTAATAAAAGACATTCACGTGTAACATATAATAAAAATTTAACCTAAATGTCAGCTACTCAATAATTATGAATTTTTTTTAGAAAAAAATGTGTGAAGTGTTTACAGGTGTAAAACCACTTTGTTAGGTTTCCATAGGGCGCAAAAATAAAATAAAAAATAAAATAATGTAAAATTTAAATATAAAAAAGTCAAACAAAATTACATGTGCTAAAACATGTTTCCAATTTTTTAATGTAAATATACCTTCTACTATTATATTTATTTGCCCATATATATATAATAAAGATATAATCTAAATGTAGGCTGCTCGATGATTAGAAATGTATTTTTTGCCTGTGTTTTAAAATACATTTTGGTAACTGAGTTTTTCTTATATTATTAATATATTGAGCTTCACAGTTTACAACATATATTTACCATATATGTGACCCTGGACCACAAAACCAGTCATAAGTAGCATGCGTATATTTGTAGCTTTGGCCAATAATACATTGTAAGGGTCAAAATGATCAATTTTTCTTTTATGCCAAAAATCATTAGGGTATTAAGTAAAGATCATGTTCCATGAAGATATTTTATAAATTTCCTACCTTAAAAATATCAAAACCTAATGTCTGATTAGTATTTTGCATTGCTAAGAACTTTAAACTGTACAACTTTAAAGGTGCACCCTCAGATTCCAGATTTTCAAATAGCTGTATCTCAGCCACGTATTTTCCTATCCTAACAAACCATACATCAGTGGAAAGATTATTTGTTCTCTTATGGCTGGTTTGGTGGTCCAGGGTCACATATTTAAAATAGATTTTGGCCAGGAAAAAAATTTATTATATAATTTAACACACACTGACACACACACACACACACACACACACACATAAATATAAAATATGGTTTTGTTTACAGCTAATCGTAATAGTCTGATATTTGCAAAGAGAGCGTGTGGCAGGACCGCCTACAGGGCAACAAAAATTTGGAAAACAATTAACAAGTGACAAAAGATGCATAGCATTCTCAGTATTATTGTGAGTGCAGTGTGCTGCTGCATGCTTGTTTTTTTTCCCGCGCAGGCGCATCTGTGTGTGTGCGTGTGGGATCACGGGTTTGGGGCTGGAAAGGGGTTTGCTGGAGGAGCCTTGTCAGCACTAATGTGTGTCACAGTCGACAGACAGAGAGATCAGAGTCTGGATCAGATTCCTAAAGCCTCAGGGGGCCGAGACCTTCCCAGAGTCTTAATTCTTCATTATTCTTTTCCACAATTATCTGTTTTATCCCAACACATTAATAAACCCAAACATTTGAATGTAATGTTAAAAATGTAATTTATTCCTGTGGTCACAGCTGAATTTTCAGCATCATTACTCCAGTCTTTAGTGTCACATGATCCTTCAGAAATCATTCTAATAGGCTGATTTGCTGCTCAAGAAATATTTAGACACTCTCACACAGACATATGCAGCTGTTAGCTATAGATTTCCAGATTTTTTAGTAGTGCTTGAGATGGATTTGTTAGGTGTGCTACCTTCAAGTATAAAATTAAAGAGAGCTGTTGACAGAGGGAGGCTAAACAGAGCTGCCATTGTCCGGCAGACTCATGACCGCTCTCATAACTGTCATGAATGTTTCTCTGAGAGAGATGTGATATCTTTGAGACCCTCACGCTGATCTTACACAAATGAGAATGAGGCCTGAAACCTGCTAAAGCCATCAAAGAATCATCATTCATTTTTAATATTGAAATAAAATGATATATAATGTTGCTGGGTTTACATAACCAAACTTGTGTAATTATGAACATGCAGCAAACATAAAAAAGATCTCTTTGTTAATTATGAGCATGTTGGCTACAATAACAAACTTTAGATGATGTTACTGTGGTCAAAAGTCTATTATAATATTTCTTAAATGTTTATTAAAATTATATACTGATAAATATAATGTTTATTTTAATGTTATGAGATGACTGGATGATTTTATCTGATTTCCTATTGAACTGTCACCAATTGCAGTGGTCAAACTATTTAAAATATAGTAAATTACGCTACAAACTCGATAATAATGCACCATGTTTTCATCTAACATGTATTCTGAGGTGCAGCTCGTCATATTAATGAGCAGGGCTCTCAAGTTCTGGAAAAAGTTTGAAGTGAGATTACTATTAGGGGAGGAGCCTCTCAAATATTTTGCAGCAGCGGCACACACACGTTTGATTTCCCAAATTGCATTGACTGGTCTAAAATATGAGACACCAATGTTTCAGGAGTTTAGGACACAGAACAGGACACATGCTTATTTGATAACTGAATTTTAGAAAAGTAATCAAAAAGTAATCAAATGTAATCAGTTACATTACTTTTAAAGCACTTAAAATAGTTCGCTTATTTCAGTTAATGTCACAAAACTAGCGAGCTAAGCCAGTAGTGGTGCTGACAGCGTCCTATAAACATGGCTGACGGCGAAAAAAGCGGAAGAACCGATTCAACTGAGTGAGTCATTTATTCATCTTAAATAATGAATCATTATTCAAATTGAGAATTCGGAGCACATTTGATTTAGATCAGGATTTTGGAGCGGGTTCGCGAATCATTTGTTTCAGTTCGGGGCTTCGGAGCACGGATCGCGAATCACGTGATTCAAATCGGAACGCGAATCATTTGAATTTGATCGGAACTTCAGAGAAGGTTAGCAAATCCTTTTATTCATATCGGAACTTAAGATCGATCGGGTTTGCGAATCATTATTCAAACTGGGACTTCGGAGCGCACATCGCAAATCATTGGGATTTTGGAGCGGGTTTGCGAATCATTTGTTTCAGATCAGGGCTTCGTAGCGCGGATTGCGAATCATTTGATTCAGATCGCGATTTTGGAACGGATTCGCGAATCGCATAATTCAAATCGGAACGCGGATCGCGAATCATTTGAATTTGATCGGAACTTCAGAGCAGATTAGCAAATCTTTTTATTCATATAAAAAATTCGGATTGATCGTGTTTGCGAATCAGTATTCAGATTGGGACTTCGGAGCACACATCGCGAATCATTTGATTTACATCGGGACTTTGGAGCGGGTTTGCGAATCATTTGTTTCAGATCAGGGCTTCGGAGCGCGAATCATTTGAATTTGATCGGAACTTTGGAGAGGATTCGCGAATCATTTGATTCAGATCCAAAGAAATCATCTTTATAAAACCGCTGCTGTATTGTTGGTTTTACATAATAACAACAACAGTAAAACATAATAACAGCAATAAACTTTAGATGACATGAAAAAGTCAAAAGTCTAAAAGCGAAAATGTTAAGGTAGATGGATGTCTCCACCAATGTCAAAATGAAACCTTCGCCCCCGAGAGTGAGGAAATGATAACAACTTTTATTTTAAAATGAATTGTACTTTTAACTTCCCATATTAAACTTTTTTTAAAATCCTCTATGTTATATATATATATATATATATATCGAAACTGCTTACTATCACTTGTTTCACTTATGCCTTATGTGGTAATTTTGTTTATTTTATGCAAACTGCTGAAACTCTTTAACTCTTTGGTTCTACAATATAAATGTATTAAGTACAAAAATAGGCTTATTCCTCTTATCACTTTTTAATTTAATTTTATATAAAAACTCTTTGTTAAACTTCCTTGTTCTACCATATAAATATATTAAATAAAGAAATCCTCTTCTTGATCACTTTTTATTTTATTTTTAAAAAATTCTTTGTTCTACCATGTAAATGTGTATTGAATAAAAAAAATCCTTTCCTTAATCACTTTTTAATGTTATTAGATGTGATTTATGAAATCTCTCTGGTAAAATTCCTCGTTCTACCACAAGGTGTCTGCGATTCTCAACTGTTTTTGTTCAGAACCCAGATTTGACATGAAACCATGTTTTCCAACCTCTTTTTTTTAAGAGAGATACTCTCACAGCTCCATGTGTACAGCCCTATTACTCCTTCGTAAACACCACACCAGAAATATGCTCATGTTTACTCACATAACAGAGGATATTATTAATCATTTTTCTTTATAAATGAATGAAGTCACTTAAAAATAAAAAAGGACAATGTCACTCAAAACTCCCCATCACCACATTTAATCTGCTACAAGTTTCATCCACATTAAACACGTCTTTTCTTGCCTGCTTTCCTTAAAAAGGAACTGAAACAAAGCTGAATAAAACGTTCTGAATTTGTATACAACCTAGAATGTCATCATTATGGCATTGTATTTTCCTGTTGTCTAATATGTACCGTTTGTTGAGAAGCACTGATCTGTGAGCAGCACGTCCTGTTTATTTGTTTCTGAGAGATCATTTCAGGCATATTTTTAATTTCTCACAGTCCATCATTAGGGAAATTGTATTCTCCCTTTGAACAGACAGGAAGTTATTTTCAAAGGTGTTTTCCCGACTTCTGTCATCTTGCATGCTGTATGTAGGGGAGCTGGTTTCAGTAGAATCCACCCTCACTAAAACAAACTTCTTGAAAATCATAGTAAGCAGGATGAGGTGTGAAGCTGAGGTGAGTGTGTACACAGTGAGGAACGTTTCCCCCGCTGTCTGTCTCACATCACGGCAAAGCCGCGAGTTTCCATTTCAAAAGCTCCAAGATTTTCACCCTCACTGGTGCATTTGCAGGACAAAAGAGCCCTAACAGTGACATTCTGCCCATTCACTTGTGTTTATTGGTAAAAACTCACCACCTTTAAAATCACTTATGCACAAGGCACAAATAGTTAACCTTGGTGTAACAAAAACGAAAGTTAGAATGCTTGCTTGAAAAAAGCTGATTTGTCGAGAGATTAAACTCCATGGTAAATATGATCTAAGACTTTTGTTTTTCTTCTTCTTCTTCTCAGCAAGCCTACTAAACTAATAAATTAGTAAACTAAACTAACTAAAACGAATAAATAGTTTTTGTCATTGTTCATTTCTGGGAGTGGAGGTGTGTTGGTTGTTGTCTTGATCTATGAATGTATTTCGTTCTGCCAAGCAGGAAGTAATTTATATTCAGCAGTTTATTTATTATGTATACAATGGTTTTAATCTATTTACTTAACATTTGAACAGTGGTTTAAACAAATAAATTCAATAATGTTACCACCAATCCAAATATTTTTAGATAACAACTTTGCAATTAAAATAAAATTGATATAAAATAATAGAATTACAGCTAGGTTTTATTTTGTTATTTTTAATATTTATCTATCAATTAAACAATGGTTTACAAAAATAAAATGAATAATGCAATAATTAAAGATTTTCAATTAAATTTAAATGTATTTTATTTTAGTATTTGTTACTATTTAAACAATTGTTTAAACAAATGAATTCAAAAATGATACCACCACCGCAAAGTCTTTTGATTAAAGATAACAACTTTGCAATTAAAATAATATTGATATAAAATAATAGAATAGAATTAGAGCAATAATGATACCACCGCCACAAAAAGCAATAATTAAAGATTTTTAATTAAATTTAAAATTTATTTTGTTTTATTTTATTATTTTTGTACTATTTAAACAATTGTTTAAAAATGATACCACCACTGCAAAGTCATTTGATTAAAGATAACAACTTCGCAATTAAAATAATATTGATATAAAATAATAGAATAGAATTAGAGCTAGATTTTATTTTATTTTGAATATTTATTTATCATTTGAACAATGGTTTACACAAATAAAATCAATAATGATACCACCACCACAAAAACAATAATTAAAGATTTTTAATTACATTTAAAATTTATTTTATTTTACTATTTAAACAATTGTTTAAACAAATGAATTCAATAATGATACCACCACTGCAAAGTCTTTTGATTAAACAACTTATTTATCATTCCAACAATGGTTTATACAAATAAAATCAATAATGATACCACCACCACAAAAAGCAATAAAGTTTAATTAATTTTAAATTTAAATTTTATTTTATTTTATTTTATTTTATGTATTATTTTTTTCTTATTTAAGCAATTGTTTAAACTAATGAATTCAGTAATGATACCACCTCTGCAAAGTCTTTTGATTAAACAACTTATTTATCATTCCAACAATGGTTTATACAAATAAAATCAATAATGATACCACCACCACAAAAAGCAACAATTAAAGATTTTTAAATAATTTTAAATTTTACATTTCTTTTATTTTATTTTATTGATTACTATTTAAACAATTGTTTGAACAAATGAATTCAATAATGATATCACCACTGCAAAAACTTTTCATTAAAGATAACAACTTTGCAATTAAAATAATATTGATATAAAATAATAGAATTACATCTAGGTTTTGTTTTGTTATTTTTAATTTTTATGTATCATTTAAACAATGGTTTTCACAAATAAAATCAATAATGATACCACCACCACAAAAAGCAATAATTAAAGATTTTTAATTCATTATAAATTAATTATTTTTTATTATTTTATTTTGTTCATATTCCTCATGCATGAGAGATAATAATAATCCCCCATATTTATGACAGTCTTTGCATTAATGGGAGAAACAAATTTGTATAGGGCTGATTCCCGAGAGTGAGCAGTGGAGGCAGAACAATGCAGTCAGCTGCTCGTGACACATCAAGACAAAACCAGGCTTCAGCAAACTTCACAATCCACTCAGAGCATCACACATGTGTGCCGTCTGCTCAACATACACACACACAATATACATGCTCTTAATGAATTCCATTTTCATCAGTGTATGTTAGCAGCTGTAATGCAGAACTTGCAGCAAGTACATTTAAAAAATAATAATAGAATTAGAGCTATTTTCTATTTATGTTTTTATTTTTATTTTTTTATTTTATTTTATTTTATTTTATTTTATTTATCATTTAAGCGTGGTTTAAACAATTACAATCAACCACTGCAAAAACAATAATTGAAGACAACAACTTTGCAGTTATAATAATATTGATATAAAAACAATAGAAATAGAGCTAAATATGTATTTTTTATTATTTAACATATATAAGTAATACAATTGATATATAAAAATGTATATAATTCATTATATATATATATATATATATATATATAATTAATAAAAAGAATGTCTACAAAAATCATACCATTTAAAAAAACAACATTACTAAAACTTTAAGTAAAATTCTAAAAATATAAAAAACACATTAAAATAAAATAAATATTAACCAAAACTATAGCAGTATATCAATGATAAAAGATAACATGATCAAAAATTTTGTCTGTGAAACAACTTTTTTGTTTTTTGAAATAAAATAAACATGCTATAACTAAAATATAAATAAAATAAAATATAAAAAAATGTTATTTCAGCTAGTTAGCTAGTAAGATAACTAAACGTAAATGTAATAAATTATGTAAATTAAATTGTATAAAAATCTAAAACAGTCGCTTGACATATAATTTTATTATTATTATTACTATTATTATTATTTATTTATTATTTAAACATTGGTTTAAACATCAATAATGATACCACCACTGCAAAAACAACATTGCAATTAAAATAATATTGATATAAAAATAATAGAATTAGAGATAGATTTTTATTTTATTTTATTTTATTTTAATTATATATATATATAGATAGATAGATAGATAGATAGATAGATTTTTATTTTATTTTATTTTAATTATATAATTTCACTCTAATTTTAGTTAGATATTTTATTTATTAGTTTTATAGTTTATATATATTATTTTAGTATTTTTAATATATTTTATGATATTTCAGGTAATGTTCATTGCGTTAATATCTATCTATCTATCTATCTATCTATCTATTTTAAGGGTATGTATGTTTACTCAACTCTTTTTATGTGTGACGCTTTTGTGTGTGATTATCTAAAATTTGTTTATGTGTCACCTAATCAGCGAGTAGCTTTTCTTTCTCCAAACGTTGTGCTGATGCCTTCTGCCCTACTTTTGGTCAATCATTATTGGCTGACTGGCCATTTGGCTTGATATTATCCTCAGGGGAACAGCACAACCCCCTCCCAGCTAACGCTTGGGACGCTGCCATTTATTACCACTGCAAAACTGGCTTATTAGGAAGTGCAACTATCAGAGAGACATGACAAACTTACTGGTGAAGCATGTTTAAATGAACAAACCTGTCATTTCCTCCTCAGAAAGGCTAATCTGAGCAGCGCAAACAAAGACACCGCACTAATGATGAGCTTTTGCTGTCACTGATTCGTAACAGTATCACAAAACCATCATCCAGAACTGATGAACCGCAATGGAGATAATTCAGGGTAGATAGGAATCGGATTATAACACTTAAACTGAAACCATAAAAAAAAGCTTTTTCTTTACTTGAAATAAACACTAAAACAAAACATATACAAACTAAATAAACAACATATTAGTATGTAAATAAATATCAAAAAGTACTAAAATAATATATATAGATTAACTGTAAAAGTAAATTTAAAACTTTAGTGTCTAAAAAACAAAACAAAAACAAGAATCATTACTTAAAATAAACATACACTGAAATTATATATATATATATATATATATAATATTATTGCAGCTAGTTTTTTTGTCATTTTAACTTTATGTACTAAAATAATATATATATATATATATAAAAACTTAAAATAAAAATAAAAAACAACAAAAACACACTATAACAATACTAAAACTTTAACTAAAATTAAGGTGAAAATATAAAATACTAGTAAACATAAAAATTCACATAAATATTTATCAAAGCTAAAATAGTATATCAGTGATACAAAATAGCATTGATAAAAGTTTGTGTGTAAACACAACTTTTACTAAATAAAGATTAACTGAAATAGAAAAATATATATAACATAACATAACATAACATAATATAATTTAACAATACAAAATTATTCCAGCTAGTTGCCAAAGTAAACTTTTCTCATTTTCGATTAGTTTAGTTAAAGTACTATAATACTGTATTTAAAATTTACTAAAAAAATGAAAATTTGTTTGAACAATATGTAGAATATATACACTTATTACCTAGTTACTTACATACAAAAATAATTCAATAAATCAAAATAATAAATTAAAATAATAAAATACATTTTAAAAGGTATATATATATATATATATATATTACAGCATGTTTTAGTTCAGTTAGTTAGCTCGTAAAATAAACTAAATATAATAAATTCTATAAATGAACCTATATAATTAATATACAGTAAATTAAATAATATAAAATGGCTGCTTGAAAAACAATTATATATATACACTACCGTTCAAAAGTTTGGGGTCAGTAAGACTTGTAATAGTCTTTAAAGAAGTCTCTTATGCTCATCAAGGCTGCATTTATTTGATTAAAAATATAGAAAAAAAACAGTAATATTGCAAAATGTTTTTACAATATAAAATAATGTTTTTTATTTTAACATACTTTAAAATAGAATTTATTCCTGTGATGAAAAGCTGAATTTTTATCAGCTGTTACTCCAGTCTTAAGTGTCACATGATCCTTCAGAAATCATTCTAATATGCGGATTTATTATTAGAATGATCAATGTTGGATAATATCAACAGTTGTGCTGCCAAATATTTTTTGGAACCTGTGATTTTTTTTTCAGGATTCTTTCATGAATAACAAGTTTAAAAAGTACAGTGTTTATTCAAAATAGAAATATTTTATAACAATGTAAATTATTTATTATTAACTTTTAATAAACTTTTAATTATTGACTTAATATATCCTTGGTAAATAAAGGTATTAATTTCTTAAAAAAAAAAGAAACAATAAAAATGTACTGACCCCAAACTTTTGAACGGTGGTAGTATATATATATATATTTTAGAATATGAGAATGTAGGATGCATTAAATTAAAACAGTTATTATGTTACAAATAATTTCTATATTTCATATACCTTCTATTTATCAAAGAATCCTGTTCATACTAAAAGATCAGCTTATATCACAGTGTTAAATAAAATTGTAAAATATTTTCAGAAAGAAAACCGTTATTTTAAATTTAAAAAAAAATCTAAATATTACTGTTTTATAACAGTAATATAATATAATATAATATAACTATAGCTAGAATAAATTAAAATTTATTTTAACAATATTTAGGATATATAAAATGAATAAAATGACTGATTTGAAAAAATCAATACTGTATAAAGTGCTATACAAATAAAATGAAAATCTAAAATCTAAAAAGAAAAACGTTAAAATAAGTCAAAACTATAACAGTCAAAACTATAACAGTATATGAATGATTCTAAAATATCACTGATAATAATGTTGTGTGTAAAACATTGAACTAAAACTTTTTTACCAACACAACTTCAGTCTCCCCTCAGTCTGGATGTACAGGCGGTCTTTCATCAGCGCAGACATAATAATGGCGTTCCTGATTCCTGCTGCCCCCAAAGCCTTTGTGATGTCAGAACAATAGGACGTGAGCGGGAGGCCTCGAGTCACATGTGCTGCTTTGATTAACATTCGACACTGCTGTGTGTGACACACACTCAGGATACAGCAAGAATAATCCAGGTGAAAGACAGTTCAGCTCCGTTTGTTATCTATACATTTTGCTTTACAAACGAAAACAGATGAATACACTCATTTAAGTCATAAAAAAGGACATGTAATTAAGAATCCTCTCGTTTTAGATTAAGATGTAGCAGCAGTGGCTTCAAGTGTTATCTTTGTTATGTCAATATTTATGGCTGACAAACATGTCTCTGTGACTGATATCACACAACACTGTTATAATGTGAATCATCGTATATATATGTGTGATAATGTACAGTGAGTCAGTCATGATCACGAAAATAAACCCTGGCGAGGATGATTAGCTCTTCGTAAGAGAACATTTTCTGATTATAACTGCCTGACTGTACATTATCACTCTTATTACATAGTTACTTATATATATAAAAAAAGTGTAAATAAAGAAAATAAATTAGTTTATTATAAAGTATTAAACTATGAATATATTCCTATATTCTAATATTGCTAAATCTTAACCACAAGTATAATAGTATATCAGTGATAAAAACGTTTGTATGTGAAACATAAAATTTTTTGTTATTTGAAATAAAATTAACATTAAGTAAATAAAATAAATATAAAAAATGTATATAGGTAATATAAATGACATAAATAATATTTATAAAATGTAAATCTATATGAAAATGGATATAACTGTTTATAATATACAGTATATAAAATTAATCAAAACAATACAGACAAAAAATAACAAAAACATATATTTTAAAAAACACAATATTACTAAAACTTAATGTAAAATTAAAGTGGAAATATTAAAAAACAAACACATAAAAAATATAAAAATATTAACCAAAACTATAATACTATATAAATGATACTAAAAAAAACTCATTAAAAATATCTGTGAAACACAACTTTTTGTGTTATTTGAAAAATAATATAAAAAATAATATTATAATATTTATATTAAATAAAATAATAAAAATATAAAAAATAACATTAAAAATATTAATTTATATTTAAAAAAATCATTTATTATAATAATATATAAAAAATAATAAAGACAATATAGACAAAAATGATAAAATATACAAAAACAACAATATTACTAAAACTTAATTTAAAAAAGTACAAGATAAAAGTAAAATTGAAGTGGAAATATAAAAAAACATAAAAATGAAATAATATAAAAATAAAAATAATAATTTAAAAATAAATATTAATAAAAAACATTTTTGTTATTTAAAATTAAACAAACATTAACTGAAATTAAAACTGAAAACTGAAACTTAAAAAACCTAAAAAAAAACTTAACTTAAAAATTTTAAAAAGGTAGTAAAATAACAAACTAAATATAACAAATGATATAAATTAAACTATACAAATAATATCTAAATAATATAAAACTATATATGTATATATATATTATTTCTGAAGGAATAAAATTCAGCTTTGCATCACAGAAATAAATTACATTTTAAAATATGATAGAAGATAGAAAACAATTTTTAAATTATAATAATATTTTATATTACTGTTTTTAATGTATTTTTGATCAAATGGTGAGCAGAAGAAACTTCTTTCAAAAACCTTTTAAAATCTTACCAAAATCTTATATATATATATATATATATATATGAGTTGAGATGCAAAACCAGCTAAAAGCCATCTCGGTCAAAAATGAGATGAATGCTCCTGACACATATTATACGTCCATCAAATACTTTTACTTCAAACTCGCTAAATTCCAGCCTCAGCCCAATAAGAAGTACCAGTACTTACATAGAAACCTATACAAAGTAGCCAGAAAGAAATGCTCATTTTAAAGAAAAACGTCAGATGGATTTAGAGGCCTTTGCATCTGAACTCTTCATATATATTTCTAACAAGAAAATACGTATGAGCCGCTGTGCACTTGTTACTCAGCAGATTATTGTCAGGATTATCATGCGTTAGATCACCAGATCAGACATGAACTGAAGCTGAGCTACTGAACGATCTTCTTAAAAAGCCTGTTTTGTAAACTTTCCCCCTTCATGCAGTGCAATACTTTCCATTATGGAAACCAACAACTGAGACTTAACGACTGGGTTCGAGTCTTGGAATGACATCATTTAGTGTGCACTAAACAAATGGTCCAAAAATCGCTCCTTGAGGTCTCTGGGCAGTTTATTGCTGCTGAACAGAGACTGATGTGGATTTGTTGACTGTGTGGTCCTGCTGACAGCTGTGAGCCGCAACTGAGAGCCTCTCTCTCACAGAAATGATCGCAATAGAGCATCCGTCTGTAAGCCAGCATTCACAGCACAGATGAATGGGAAGCACACAACACAGCACTGCCTGGACTCTCTTCAATGGATTTACTGTAGCTACAAAAGAATGGGAGGTTTGACTTTGGAAACTCAAATTAATAGTTCCTGCCAAAGAAATCCTTTATGACACTACAAAGGTTCGGACCAATAATCAATGCCTCATTATATGAGCCAGACGTCATAAATGTATTAGAATCAAATTGATGCAAAGTCATTTCAAATCTTTTTTTTTTTTTTTTTTTTTTTAATAATCTTGTTTAGCTGAAAATTGCCAAATATAGAAATAATAATAATAATGTTACAGGTTTATTCTCAGAATATTGCTACAACTTTATTCTCTCAATTTTGACTTTATCTTTAAAATACTACAACTTTTTTCTCAAAATATTACTTTATTACTAAAATATAACTTTAATCTCACATTGCTGACTTTATTCTCACCATTTTGAATTTATTGATAAAATATTATGATATTAATCCTGTCATTTTTTTCAAATATTTGTTGTTGTTGTTGTTTTACGTGGTTCTAAAGCGCAGTCTATATATCTATATATATATATATATATATATATGTGTGTGTGTGTATATATATATATATATATATATATAAAAAATCAGACTTTAAATCTTTTTTTAATCTTGTACAGTTGAAAATCACCAAATATAAAATTAAATATAACAACAACAACAACAACAATAATAATAATAATAATGATAATGTTATAGGTTTATTCTCAAAATATTACAACTTTACTCTCATTCTACTACAACTTTATTCTCACAATTTTGACTTTATCTTCAAAATACTATAGACTTTTTTCTCATAATACAATTTTAATCTCACAGTGCAATGACTTTATTCTCGTAATACGGAATTTATCCATAAAATATTATTTTTTAATAATATGATTTGAATTTTGCAATATCTGATTTATTATTTATTATGTGTGTGTATATATATATATATATATATAATTATTAAATATATAATTTTAAATGTTTTAAATCTTTTATAGTTGTATAGTTAATAATAATAATAATAATGATAATAATAATAATAATAATAATGTTTATTCCCAAAATATTACAATTTTACTGTCTTACTTTCTTCTTACAATTTTAAACCTTTTTTTAATATTGTGTAGTTGAAAATCACCAAATATAAAATTAATAACAACAACAATAATAATAACAATGTTATGGCTTTATTCTCAAAATATTACCACTTTAATCTCATTCTACTACAACTTTATTCTCACAATTTTGACTTTATCTTCAAAATACTATAGACTTTTATTTTATAATGCTACAAATTTATTCTCAAAATATTAACATTTTAATCTCATATTGCATCTATTCTCATAATTTTCGATTTATTTTAAAATAATAAAATAATAAAAAAACAGTCATTTTATATATAGTTGAATAATAATTAATATATTTAATATATTATTAATAATTCGATTTGTTAATTTCAATAATTATTATAGCTTTTAATGATGCATTTTCCTATATATATCGGAAAATGTTCAACTCCTTAAAAAATGTTAAATTGCTGCCTTAAATTGCATACAATGGTCATTTTTTAATAATAATAATGATTGAATAATAATAAGTACAACTAATTTTTTCAGTTACACAAGATTATACTTGCAAATTTAAGGCAGCAACTAAACTTAAGTTGTAATTTCATTAATAATAAAGCAAAAAGCAATAGGCAAAACATCTGCTTATCTATCTATCTATCTATCTATCTATCTATCTATCTATCTATCATCTATCTATCAAAGTCTGTGTAACTGCTATTATGGCACTTCTTACTGTATCCCATTACATATCACAATACTTCCTTAATAGATTGAAACATCAAACTAATGAGGCTCTCCTTTAGTTCTCAGGGCAAAATAATAAAATAACATGGCATTTAAATCCTCACACAAGAACAATGCAAAAGCAAAAGGCCTTAGGGAGATTCCCAAGAGCTGCATCTTCCTTTCCAAGAGGATTGGGTGTGGAAATGTGGGGGATGGGGACGCAGACGCTTCATTCAAATGCATAATATCCAACTTAAAGACAACAGGAGTTGAACTGGTGCAGAAGGACATCCAGCCATCCATAATAAATGTACAGAACGTGTATAGAAGTTCTTGCAACGACTTTTGTCAAAAGCACTTTTCATGTTTTGAAGGTCAGATTTTTAATGGAGAAACAAAGGCTTCCACAAACGCGCAAAACTGACTTGTGTAGGTCTTTGCATTTGAGTAATTTGTTTCTTCAGCTGAATGATTGCACAACTTAACAGTTGTGTGTCTTTTGCCTGAGGGTGTTTAAAGTACTTCTCACTTCTGATGAAGCACTACATCCCGACTACACTCCTATTCCAGTTACAATCAACATGCTTTCTGTGTCACAACGAATGCCTGCTGTATTAGCATTAGTCATTAGGAGCCATAAGAACTATTCTGTATAGAACATGACTAAATAAATAGCATTTCCTTGAATGCTTGACTGCTCTGCAAAACCTTTATAAGTCAAAGTTCATGCAACCCACAAGTTTTACTTGCTTATTTGCATACAGATGCATAAAGGTTCTTTTCTAACACATTTGCTTGAATAATGAGATCTTCAGTTCTAAATATGCTTAGAATTGTGACTTTGAACTGTTAAAGTAACAGTAACAAACTCTGATCTATGGTTGTTACATTCATGTGTTTTCTTGTGTTTCTCTTCCCCTCCCCCCAGCCTACATGATGTGTGTGTTTGTGCGAGTTGAGGGAAGCAGTGTGAGGGACGTGATAGGTATCTGCTCTCTCAAATAACAGCCAAATTTCCTGCAGTTTCATGCAGTTGCAGAATAGAGACGATTCAATGCTTATCTGTGTTTGCGGAAGAAATAATGAATGGAAACATTATGGGAGGAGAGAAAGCAACTTTGTCTGTTCTTCTGTTCTGCACAGTAATAGTTAAATGCAAAAACTAGGACTTTAAATGCAAGTTTTTAGGATGATGCCATCATGAGGTGGGGCTGCATGAACTGGAATAAATACATTTTTTTAAAGTCTCTTTGCTCACCAAGCCTGCATTTACTGTAAAATTTTTGAAAAAATTTTACTATTTAAAATGACTGTTTTCTATTTGAATATATTTAAAAAAAAAATAATTTATCTATGTGATCAAAGTTACATTTTCAGAAATCATTCTAATTTGCTGATTTGCTGTTTGAAGAAACATTTATTATTATTATTATCAATATTTAAAACAGTTGAGTACATTTTTATCAGGATTCTTTGATAAATATAGAAAGATCCAATCATTAGCTTTTATCTAAAAACGTTTTTAGTAACTTTATACACTATATCATTCAATAGCTTGGAGTCAGTATATATTCTTTTCTTTTTTGGGGAAAGAAATTATAGGAATTAATACTTTTATTTAGTAAGGATGCTTTAAATTGATCAAAAGTGATGATAAAGGCATTTGTAATGTTACAAAAGATTTCTATTTCACATAAATGCTGTTCTTCTGAACTTTCTATTAAAGCAACCTGAAAAAATTCTACTCAGCTGTTTTCAACATAATAATAATAATGCATGTTTTTGAGCTGCAAATCAGAATATTAGAATGATTTCTGAAGGGTCATGTGACTGGAGTACAGATGCTAAAAATTCAGCTTTAAAATCATAGGAATAACTTACATTTTTAAACACATTCAAACAGAAAACAGTAATTTTAAGTAGTAAAAATACTTCAAAATGTGCTTTGGATCAAATAAATGCAGGCATGGTGAGCAGAAAACATTAGAAATGGAATAAATACATTTTCCCCTCATTTGGTACATGAAGGATAACAAAAAATATTTTTATAGTGTGTGTACTTTTCCAGTCAAGCTGTAATTTGCTCAAATGATGACATTTTCAAGCATATTTAGTCTAATAGCAAGGTTTAGGATAGATAAATACTATGAATTTAACTTTAGCAAAACAAAAGAGTCCATAATTTTATTCAAAAAGTATTTAAAATGTAATTTCCACCACAGAATAGTATTAAACATAATACAACTTGATGTGGTGGAAATGTTTATGACTGTGTTTAAGTCATAAGTGTGTTGAGTGTGTTTTAAGAGTTTGTTTTCTAAAAAAAAATACCCATTATCCTTAGTTTAGGCTGAAAACACCCATAACTACCCTAGAGTGAACTTTGAAAATGGTTTGTGTACAACATGGATTATTAGTAGTGTTATCGTAGTATTTGTGACTTTCTGTAAACATATTTACGTTATTATCCCTCATTTCGCCTGGAAACATACGGGTACCAGCTGAACGTCGTATTACATGAAAGGACATTTGTTTACAATGTGGGCTAAAGTGACTACTAACTACTAACTTAGTGTTAACTTCCTCCTCATTACTACTAACGGAAGCCATCCTCACACGTCAGAGTCTCTGCATATCTCTCATACCCCAGTTCATAATAAGCAACTACCGTAAACCACAACTCCACTCTGTAACAATATAGATGAAGAATAGTTGAGAGGGTCATGTGACCAGAGGTGCGTTGCGTGAACGCGCCTGTCTGCCTCATTTGCTTAAACGGTTCTTTCGAACAGTTCGTTCGTGATTAGTGATTCTTTTACGTGCGGACGTTATTGCGTCACCACGTGGTCCCTTGATGTCCCAGCATGGCACACTACATACTCTTGAACGTTTTAATAAAGCCATGTTGTTTAATACGTTTTTATTCAGTTTTAGACACCATACAGATCATATAAACAATTCAGTTAGAGTCTGTGGTTAATAACATATACTTAATACTTATGCAATAATATTTCACAACTTCAGGGTAACTTTTTATATGTTGTAATACAGCTAAATTCGATAAAACTGTTATTAACATGTTCCAGTGCATTTTACTTTAAAAGCTTCCGCTATTTGGATATTGGCGCTTTTATTAAAGTTTTTGATCATTACGAGTAAAAAGTACCTAATACTTTGCTGTTCAGTGTGAGATGAATTAAGTAACCGTTGGGATTGATTCAGTGTTTTGATTCACTGAAAAGAACGGGATCATATGAGTCATTGTTCATGAGAATCAAACTTAATGTATTCGATTCACTAAAGTGAACCGACTCATTAGAGTGATTCCGTTTGTGCGGCGTGTTTTCGATTTACCGGTTTCGCAGTTCAATTGATTCATTTCAAAAGATCCGACTCATAAAGAACTGTGCGTTAACGAATCGGACATCCTCGGTTACCCACGGGAGCGCGCCCTCTCTCTCTCTCTCTGAACGCAACAGCTGCATAGTGAGTGATTTGCAAACATTGAAAGCAAGGCATTTCGTCCGGCTAACAATTGGCTAACTCAGCTAATCAGATTTCCAGAAAGAAAGAAGCTACCAAACTAACACCCCATAGATATTATTAGTTACTATAGCGATTGTTGGCACACAATAAGAATACCTGACGAAGTCTGAACATAATGGTAGGTATGGAGGGTGAGTTCCTTATTTTCTATATCACTCATCGCTAGCGTGTCGCTAGCCAAATTTCTATTATCAGCACGAGCACAGGTTGATCTAACCTCACCAAAGTTAACGAATTGAGACATATGCTTTATTTAAACCCCGATACTCTGTTATTTGAAACGAAATAGAGGTAGATGTTAAAGTTGGTGTCTTTTTTTTGTTATGCAGGAACTGCTTTAAGACCTTTTGATGTTCTTCCTTAACTTGAAAGGGGAAAGAATAGAAAACAACTTGACTAAAGTCTCGGCCATCCCCCAAAAACAAAGTTATGAAGTTGTTTTTTGATATCCGCGCTATTATGCTATACCATAATAGCTTTTGATGCAGCCATTGCAAAACAAGTTATTCTAATAGCTACAAAGAAGAAGGAACTTTTGTGTAAGTCAAGTTTGGTTTGTCCTAATAATGATTTTATATTATTCTTTTTGTTTGAACATCTATTCCGTCTTGTTTTTGTGGTTTGTTCCATCAAACTATATGTATACGTTATTTATTCAAGTTATTCAACTCCTACTTGATCTCATTGTTCTATAGTAAAAACAACTTAACTGTAGTTAGGGAGGAGTTTTTGTATCACATTCCAAAAGGAAAGAAAAAAGTAAAAGAGGACATGCAGGTATATTGGCGAGGTATGTAGTAAAATAAGCTGTAAAGCTGCTGATCAAGTTAGAATGATCACGTGTCAGGAAATTACAGCCACATTAAAGACACGCTTCCACACACGAGGCATTATTATTTAGATAAACTATGATTTTGTTCATAACGCCCGTTGTTTGCATAGTTTCTATTATGTTTTTGAAAAAACGATACTTTTAAACGTTGCATTATTACGTCAGGAACCGTCGCGTTAATTAGCAGCCATCGCCTCATCTCTCCATTTGTACTCGACGTCAGTTGTACTCAGAAGTAGTATTGTGTTTGAATACCTTGATTTACATACCAAATGTGTGTGTGTAACTTAGTTTTCGAAATCATATATGTGTATGGATGTGAGTGTACATTATTTATTAATTTATTTGTATATATATATATATATATATATACATATACACAAACACACACACACACACACACATCCATACACATACACTAAAGAGTACACACACTCTATGTAGCATATAGAGTATAGCATTTTCCTGAGGTAGTTATTGAGTGGCGGGTGTGTTTTTCTCGCATGCTGTTTTTTTTTTTTTTTTTACATTATTATAACCTGTTTTCACTGATTTGCATGAGCCTTCCGCATCGTTTATTGTTCTATAAGACAATTGCTATAAGTGTAACTGACACTGTCTCTTTTTAAGAACTTCTTTTGAGAAATTTGGATGGTTTGAGGCCCAACAAACATGCTATTCTTGTGAACAGGTTGCATGGTGAAGCCCAAACAAAAGAGTAAGACAAACACCAGCTGGTCTCTAGCTGTTTCTTCAGCATGTCAACTAACCGTGTTTTAGGCTATTATAATGACTCAAGCATAGGTGGGGCCAATAACTTTATCATTTTGTACTATTTAGATTATCTAAAGAGAACTTTTCTGCATTCAAAAGTAAATGGCTTTGCTCAGGTTTACTCTCTGATACGCAAACAGCGTTGTTTTTTTAAAATTAGCATGGCGAGGCCTGTCATTAAAGTATGTCTGCATAATGTCAAATAATTCACAGATTGTTTTCTTTCTTTTTCACTTGCTTTTTTTTAACAGTGGTTATTCGGTAGATAAGCTTCCTTTTCAGCCTCCGTTTCTCTTTTTTTTTTCATCTTGAGCTTCTGTTTCTCTTTTTTTAGTGCCTTACGTTAGCGCAGCCTATTTTTGTGTTGTGTTTCCCTAAAAGTGAGTTGAGCTAGTTGTATGTAAGGAATAGCAGGAGATTGTTGACACTGCATGATTGATTCTTTATGTTTTGTATTTAAGGTTTTGCTTTAAGCACTTGTGTGTGCAGTTTAAAACTGATTGGCAACATGCCTGAAAATTTGCAATTAGGCTTGAATAAGAATGTTGTATGTTCATCATTGGGTGTTATATAACATACTACGAGAAAGATAAATGGGGTTCCTCTTATTTATTGGCTTGTTTCAGCATGGAAGATAGGCTAAAAGGTTGCAGAACAATGCTGTGACTCCACCTTAGACCTCATGAGTGAGGTTTCACAGATATTGTGAAGGACACCGCTGTAGATAGGCATACGACTTTGGCTTCCTGTTGCCTCACAGTAATGCATCTAAGAAATGGCATTTCATCAGTTTTGTCCCAGAAAAACTTTCTAAAAGATCTGAAATTGGGGTTTCCCTACATGTTATGTAAATGTACCAGCTGCAGAACAGTTGATGTCAGATCTTTGTACAGTTTATGAGAATTTATTAGAAGACAATGCTTTTGTTTGTTTGTGACGTATATATTCAGTAAAATATATATATGAAATATTTATATGGCAAATTACATTAAAATAATTGGTCAAGTGCCAGTTGTAAGCCTTAAAGCTATAAAATGGCTGCTCATTATTATTATTAAAATTATTATTATTATTATTATTATATAATGCATTATGTTTGTTCATGCAGTTTTTATGACCTCTTATCAATTGAGATTACTGCATGGACATTGCACAATTAAAAGTTGATTTGTCACTCTCCTGGGCCATTCAAATTAATTAGTGAAATAAAAAAGTTTATTAAAAATTGTGGAAAACAAAGAAATGGAGATCATTTACAATATCCCTTATACACACAATTATTTTTTTTTTTATCTTAAAACTTGATAAAACATGTCTTGGCGATGGTGCAGAAACAGTCCCACTGGAATAACTTTGCAAAGATGACTTTTCTCAAGGGCACAATTATTATAGTCTAACACTGTACTCTCAGCAACCCTTTAGCTGCTTGTTCATGCTCAAATACTTTATGCTCACAATCTTTGGCTGTTAGAACAGATCTTTATCCACAAGGTTACTACTGTGTTTTACAATGTCTGTGTCACCTTAAATAATGCTATATTTATTCAACAAAATATCAAAGGCTTGTTTCTGTATGCTTAGATTATTTCTTGCTCTGTGTCTGATCTGCTTTTGGCAAATTGCATTTGCTGTCATTTGCAGTGTACTTAAAACAACTTTTCTTTTGTCTCCAGTTTACTTTGGAAACTTAAGCAAAACATCAAACTTAGAGCCCTGTGTGGTTTGTAATCTTTTTTTAACAATCCATGTGACAGATCATGTTTCATCTGTAGTAACAGTTCAAAAGAGATGAGCACTTGTTTTCTCTCCCCCATTAATTTAATCATCTGTATTTGTAAGTGTAGTCCTGAGTAGATTACATTCCAAAGAACTGGCCACACCTGACTTTGTCTTTTTCTTTCATTTCAGGTTTTGCCTGTCAGGACAATTCCTCTGTGTGAATCACAAGAAATCAACTGATCAAGTTTATGCCCCATTACCTGGCAGTGACTGGCAAGCCTCGACTGCTTCTCATGTACAGGATGGATCATACGGGTTTACTGCAACTCTTGGCATATGTACTGTGCTGAAAATTAAAAAGTCTGTTAGGAAAATTTGCCAAGTTCCATGGAGTGTTGTGTAATCTAATGCATGATTTCCTTTATGACTATTTCAAATGAATGACTCTTCTTTCACATGTCTTGTAACATCCATCATATTGTTTCATACAAGCCTTCAATTGAAACTAAATAAGAAAGAAATACCCAAGTAAATTCCTGCTGACATGCCTACCCACCCATTGATCCCATATGTGGAAAGTCCTGACGGACTAGGTCATGACATTCTCAGTCACAGTAGCGCAAGCATGCCTGGTACTGGATCTAGCATGACGCCCCACGCCAGCGTGGTGGAAAAACTAGACACCCTGGCAGAAAGTAGCCTACCTCTAGACTGCATGTTTTGTGAGGAGACTTTCCTGCATCAGGAAGACCTGGGACCACACCTTCTTTCCCAGCATCCCACAACATTCCACGCTCCCGCGGTGTTGCGCGTGGAAGCGGAATTCTTAACTCCCAGCGAAAGGGCTCGTTCTAAGACCTGCCCAGCTGTGGAAAAGAATGAGGAGCTCTGTTGCGTTGTATGCGGCCAGGCCGTCGCAGATGCGACCGAGCTGGAAACGCACATGCGGAAACACAAGGACTCTTTCACGTACTGCTGCGGCCTTTGCGGGCGTCGTTTCAAAGAGCCGTGGTTCCTAAAGAACCACATGAGAACCCATGGTGGAAAAACTAAAAACAAAAACCAGGACCTGGAGATCCCAGCCACCGTTAATGACGTCATCCAAGACCAGCCCCCATCACCGGTAATCACGTCATACAAAATGTGCATGGTATGTGGCTTCTTTTTCCTGAACAAGGAAGTTCTGGCTGAGCACAGCAAGGTGCATAATCGTGAACCGGAAGTGGATGAGAACGTCTCCTCCGAAAGCCAACCTCCTGAGGAGGTTCCTGTATCTCAGAAGGCGTTTTTGCAGAATCTACAGTTGCATCCTTCGGATGCGAGAGAAGTTGAACGGAGTCATCCGTCTGGACGCTGGATATCCCAACTTGATCCTTTCAACACCTACCAAGCTTGGCAGTTGGCCACCAGGGGCAAGATCGCAGCAGGTCCAAACTTGGCCAAGGAGCTCAACGCGGACTCCAACTCTGATAACGAGGACTCCGGTTCTGAAAAAGAGGAACTGGGGGCCATTTGGGCTTCTGGCGGTGGAGACAAACCCAGGCGAGGCCTGCGAAGTGAACTCAAGCCTAGCGAGACTCCTTCCCCATCACCTGAGCAAAAGGGTCTGATTCGTAAGGACAAGCCAACAAACTGCGACGAGTGTGGCAAGATCTTCCGGACGTACCATCAGTTGGTCCTCCATTCCCGAATCCACAAGAAGGAACGAGGGGGAGCAGATAGTCCCACCACACCTGTAGATGGGAGGGCCCAAAGCGTAGGCTCTTGTAGTAGTTCATCTCTTGACCGAGCCGAGGAGTACTCAGAGGATGGCTCCGAAGAGGGAGTGCCAGTTGACGCCTTTAATCCAGGTATTATTACCCAAGTGCTTGGTATTGTTTTCGGTTTTATATTAGTTTTTAATTGCTTGGTTAAAAACAACCGTCATCTGTCAGAAGTTGATCCACCGAGCGCTCAAGATTGTCATCATCTTTTTGAGTTATGTACATCATAATTACCCAGAAATGTGCACTTTTTTTTTACTACAGAAGTAGTACTTCTGTCTCAAGGGTTTTAATGAACCTTTTTATGCTGGTTGAGAACTTAGGGCTCCCTCTGCTGGTCAGAGAAAACACTTGCATGTTTAACTCAAGGACATTCTGTAGTGAAGCTTGCAGTTTTAAATATCAGTTCTAGAATACCATGTACTGTTCAAAGCTTAAACTAAACTTGTCACTTTCCCTACAGAAAAAATTGAGGATGGATCGGGAAAAATGAAGCTGAAGATTCTTGCACCAAGAAAGTGCAGTTACTGTGGCAAGACTTTCCGCTCTAACTATTACCTCAATATTCATCTCAGGACACATACTGGTTAGTCCTTTGCCTTTTTACATCATGGGTCTTGGTTTATGCCTCCAAATGGCTTGTATTCCAGAATGAATGTAGTTAAACACTGACGTCTCCCTTCTCATTTTACAGGTGAGAAACCGTATAAATGTGAATATTGTGACTATGCCGCAGCACAGAAAACGTCTTTGAGGTACCATCTAGACAGACGCCACAAGGACAAACCTTTCACAGAAATCCCGAACATTCCCGCCACGTCGTCTGCTAGAAATATCATCAAGGCTATTGAACCTCCCAAGAATGTAGATGACAAACAAGCCCTAAAACCAGCCAAACAGTGGCTTGCTCCTAAACCTCTGCCTGTCAGTGTTAAACATGAACCAGGCATGAGCCAGGCCGTTATTAACAGCACAAGTCCTTCCATTCAAGTCAAGCAAGAGTATGTAAGTTCTCCCGCCACAGCTCCCTACACCCCTGTGGGCGAGGTCAACAAAAAATACCCGTTACCAGTAAACCCGAAGATGGAGGATAAGGAGGCTACGGAAGCACCTTTGAATTTATCGCTCAAAGTGCCACTTCCTGTATCTGCTACCTCAGTACCCAGAAACCTGTTACCGACCAACACATGTACCTCTTGCTCCTATGAAACCCTTTATCCTGAGGTTCTCCTGATGCATAAAAAGCTCATCCACAAGGAGAAGTTGGATGTCAAGAAGAATGGATACAGACCTCAGAAACTGAAACGGTACACTGGTTGCCCGCCGGCGCTGGAGGGCAAAGACGTCACTCCTTTGCCCCCCTTTAACAGAAAGCAGACCCGTCGGACCAAATCCCCATTGCGCCAACCTGAAAAACTTACGGAGAAGCTTCCAAAACCACCTCAGATGTCTAAGATTTCTCCTGCGAAAGAGCGCTGGAGAGATCAGCACCAGGAGGGTCAACGGGGCAGGGAATCGGATGCAACCAGCTCGCTTTCTAGAATCCCAGAGCAAGAATCTAGCAGAAAATTAAACACGTCATTGGTGATCGATCGAGAGTTGAGTGATCGATCCAAGCAGAGGCCTGGCCTGGATCATGAGATGAATCAGAGGGCAAGCATGGGCAAAAACGGAATGGTTTGGCCCACGGATCCAGCTAGACTTTGCCTTTCGGACCGTTTCCGAAACTTGACGCAAACGGATCTCGGCGAACCTTCTAGCAAGAGGCACAAGTCCTTTGAGCCTTTACATACTGCATCCGGGCGGCTCGGAGAGGATTTCAACCGACTCGTGCCCTCCGGGAGAAATGCGAAAACCATGTTGCAGGCGAACTCGCCCTTGGCATCGGTTAAGGTGACTCCCACGGCATCTCCCAACAGCATGCAGGCTGACTGGAATGTCATCAGCCTGTTCCGCACCTACACGCCCAACAACCTGGCCTCGCTCTGTCCCCCCGCCGCCGCAGGGTCCAGCCATGTCATGGCCTCACCTGTCACTGGTAAGTACTTACAACATGTTTGTCAGCAATTGCTCATTAGGTAAAACACACTGTTTTTACATACTTCAGGATAAACGTCAAGAATTTTCATACATTATTTGCCTGTATAGTATAGTACTAAATAAGTGTAGTTCGAAAGTATAGTACTAAATTGGTGAATTGACGTACTGTGTAGGCAAATCTCACAAATTGTATTTCAATCCTGTTTTATATATATATAGTAATATTGTATGATGTAAATATGCATAGAAAAGAAATATGTATATATTTTTGACATTTTACTTATGTTTATAAATTGACAGAAATTAGTATAGAATTTATGTAATTAAACAGCAAAATTATGTATAGACATACATTTTCAGTATATTATTTTATGCAAATAAACAGCAATAATTACAAACAAAACAGTAAAATAATATAAAGAAATAGCATATGAATTAGTATTTAAAATATTTTATGTAAATAAACAGCAAAAATGACAAAAAAACTGCAAAATCATTTATTGACATACATTTTCTATATATGTATGTAAACAAGCATCAAAATTGCAAATATGAATTATTTTATGTAAACAAACAGCAAAATTCTATACAGATTTTCTGTATATTACTTTATGTAAATAAGCATCAAAATTGCAAATATATAACAAAATAATATATAAATAGCATATAAATTATCTAAATCATTTTATGTAAATAAACAGCAAAAATTACTAATAAAACTGCAAAATAGTATGCATATATAGCATATGAATTAGTATTTAAAATATTTTATGTATATAAACAGTAAATATATATATATATATATATATACACATACATTTTCTGTATATTATTTTATGTAAAGCATCAAAATTGCAAACAATATATAAAGTAATATATAGAAATGGCATATAAATTGTAAAATACATGTAAATGTATTTTATGTAAATAAACAGCAAAAATGACAAAAAACAGCAAATTATATATACACATACATTTTCTGTACACCATTATGTAAATAAGCATCAAAATTGCAAACAAAACCGCAAAATAACATATAGAAATGGCATATAAATGATCAAAATTATTTTATAATAAAAATCATTATTAAAATAATAAATTACAAACAAAACAGCAACATTTTTTATATATATATATATATATACATTTTTTGTATAAAATGGCATATAAATTTGTAAAGAAATTTAGTTTTATTTAAATAAACGGCAAAAACTGCAAACAAAACAGTAAAATATATAGATATAGATATTTATATAAATGGCATATAATTTAGTATATAAATTAGTAAAAAAAAAAAACATAACATAATTTTATGTATAAAAATAGCATTAAAATTATTTTATTTAAATAAACGGCAAAAACTGCAAACAAAACAATAAAATATATAGATATAGATATTTATATAAATAGCATATAAATTAGTATATAAATTATGTAAATAAACAGCAAAAATTGCAAACAAAACAGCAGATTTTTATACACACTATACACATTTTTTTATACCTTTACGAAAATGGCAGTGGCTTTCAAGAATTATTTAAAGTTTTAAGACTTCGCCATGGCCTTTAAAATTGTCCTGGCAGTTGTTTAATAAAGAGGTGTTCTGGAATCCAGACTGAACATCACCCCGTATGCTCCTCTTTTTAGGCAACAGGTCCTTGATCTTCCCTCATTACTCCACAAGCATGTCTCAGAGGAGAATCCAAACCAGCCCTCTGAGTAACGAGCGCTGTGGACCTTCAGATAAGAGCTCTTAGACCTATCCAGGGTAAATGTCTTCACCAGACCTCGCTCTCATTTCACAGCTATTGCATGGTGGTTCACGTAGCTAATGCACTGTTTCTCCTCCGCAGCTTCGAAAAATGCTTCGGCTAGGAGGAAAGTTTAACTGATTCGATGTTGCTCACTGTTCTTCAGACACTACCGCTGAAGGGTTTGACGTGTTGGAAGGATGTACTGTGCGGATTACTCTAGCCTTGGCAGACCGAAACTTGGACTGCGGCCTTGAACAGTGTTGTTTTTGATTCAATTTGCATTCCATTATGGCAATAGATTCATCTGCGGTGCACTTAACACAAAACTGAACGTCAGACGCACTCCGTGCATGACAGTTGACTTGTGAATCTGTTGCGGGTCGGTGGTTTACGATGACGGCCTAAATACTAATCAAACCACGAGCCCGGCAAGTGCCTCCATTACTTTTTATTAAAAGCCTAAGCGGATTAAAATGCACGAGTGGACGGCACTGACCAAATAAACAAAGAGGGGCGCTGTGTTTTTTGTTTTGCTTTCCTCTAATCGTGTCTATATTGTTAATGTTTAACATCTCTTTTGCAGGTCAACTTTATGCTATGCACAGAACATTAGAAACCTTCTCATGTGTACAAAATCTAGCTGCTGTGTTACCGTCTCGGACGCGAGACTTTTGAAGCAATGGTGACGTACTGTGTACTGTTGTGTAGGTACATTTAAAAGTAAAATAAAGAAATGCAGGGACTGCGTGAAACCTCTTTCACTGTGACAAAGACATTCAACGGGATCCTCAGGATTGATGAGAAACATAACTGTGATTTTTGCGCCTTTGCCTCCGAGTGCGTGGCGAGCATTTTTGTTGTGATTGTTACGTTTTCATACACCAGAATGTTTTTGTTATTGTCTTTTTTTTTTACTTAATAATCAAGTGTATTTATTGCTTCATTAGGTTGTGTGTGTGCAACGGTGGATAACGCTCGTCGTGGTTTCTGTTACTGTCTGCGTTTGGTATACTAACTCGGAAGATGTTTGGAGAGTTAACTTATTTTGTAATATTTAAGGGGCTTTCATGAAGCAAATGCATCATATTTCATTGATTAAACTTGAAGCGTTTTATTATTATTATTATTATTATTATTATTATTCCGTTTGCTTCACACCACAATAATGAATTGCCCCTTATTTAGTTTTCTTGTGAGTCGTAGATCAGTTTAGGCTGAGTGATAATGGATTTATATTTGACTTCGGTCAAAAACAAGCACAGGTTGGATGTGTCTTTCTGGTTTTTGTGCTCGCTCACGCTCAGTATTTCGACTCTTGGACGCACCGAATTGAGTTTGTGTAGGTAGTTTGGTTTAGGATGTAGTCTCTGCCATGTGTAAATTGCCTCTAGGGTGTACTTGTTCCCAATTTTTAATTTTCCTTTTTCTTTTGCACTTTCACTAATGACTTTTTCTCTTTAGAGTTCCTTTCTTGTGGTCAGGTTGTGTCACAGGCGTGCACAAATAATGCTTTTTCTCCCTGCTCCTTTTGTCCAGTGTTTCATGAATGATGCTGTTATTTTTGCTCTTTAACAGAATGTGTAAATTGGATTTCCAATCTTGTATCTCACCTTGTTATTAAGCCAGGTGTATTCCAGGGCTCAGGCCCTTTCTAGAGGCAGAATAAAGCAATTGTGCAAACTGGAAGAAGTGTCAGATTGTCTGTTTTTCACTTTCATCTGTGGAAGGTGAGTAGTAGAGTTTGTTTTTCTGTTTCTTTTATCTTGATTGTGGATGTTTGTTATATATTTAGACTTATATACTTAATTTTTAGTCATAGACTGTACTTTTTGCAGGCCAACAAACTGCTAGTGAAGTGGCAGTTAGTCGTTCTTTTATAAAGTTCTAATGAAGAGACAAATGAATCATCTTACTATGATAGTCAAGTTGTGTGTAGTTTTCATGATGTTTAAATGTTTTTGACAGTCGCTCTTGACCTTTAGTAAGAGTATTTGCTTAAATTTCTTTGTAAAATTCACATCACAAATTGAAATATTTCACCCCCAAAAGAAAAAAAAATGTTAACACTCCTCATTTCTTAACATTAATGCATTAACTAGCAAGAACTAATAATAAGCTATTTAACTACAGAGGCTAGGGCTGCAACGATTAATCGAACGATGTCGTGAGGCGCGTTTAGTCGATGAAGCCGGTACGTTGATTAGTAGTAAAGCTCCATCACGTGCGTTCAGTACACAGAGCAAGTAATACACAGAGCCGTAAAGCACTGACAAGCTACGCCAAATCGGCCGCAAAATCGAATTCGATTTTGAGCGCGATTTTGGCGTAGCTTGACAGTGCTTTACGGCTCTGTGTATTACTTGCCGCTCCAGCTGAACGCAGGTGATGGAGCTTTACTACTAATCAACGTACCGGCTTCATTGACTAAACGCGCCTCACGACATCGTTCGATTAATCGTTGCAGCCCTAACAGAGGCAGTTATTAACCTGTGTTAATGTTAGTTAAAGGGGTCATTGGATGCAAACTTCACTTTTACATGTTGTTTGAACATTAATGTGTGTTGGCAGTGTATGTACAAATCTACAATATAATGATAAAAATCCATGCAGTGGTTTTTAATTAATCTGTAAAAATAATATCCCCGTTTTCAAATCGAGCCATTCTCCGATGGCGTCACACCCACAGAGGCCGCTCCCACGATAGTTGATTGCGTGAGTGTCTTACCTCAGATCAGCTGTAACAGTCCAATCTCCATTGTTTCGATGCCGGAGCAGGGATGTAAGTTAGACAAAAATATGTCCGGTTGAGCGACTGTGTTGCTGGATATAATAATGAACATAGTGGTCGTCATTTACTCCCGACATCTGAGCCGCTGAAGATGCAGTGGATTACGTTTGTTTGTGAAGGGAATGCACCTCCCGATCTACATATATTCGTCTATGTTCGCACGAATCATTTGTGATCCAGTTTCACTTACAGCAGTAGTAAGTATAAGGGTTTTTTTAAGAATCTTTGCGATCGCCTTTCCTTATAATGTGCTAGTTAGCGAGTTTAGCGGCTAAATGCGGCTAAAGTAAACAGGCTCGTCACTCCACAGAGAGTAGAGAGGGGCGGGGCGAGCAGAGCTCATTAACATTTAAAGCAACATCAACCAGAATAGGATGATTTTTGCAAAGCTGATTTTGACAAGGTAAAAAAGGAGTTATTTACACTACCATTAAGAAATTTGAACCAAAGCGTGTTTTAGACTTTTCATTAAGACCCTAAAGAATCATTAACTTGTGGAAAATGGGCATCCGATGACCTCTTTAAGTGTTAATTTTCATGTTAGTTCAGTAATACATATATATATATAGGATAAACTATTGTAAATTGTAGCTGTAATTCCCACCCCTGTCCAGTTGGTGGCGAGTGCACTCCAGTCTGGCAGTAGGGGATCCAGAACAAAAACGAAAATGTCACGAATGTTTTCCTATGCCTTTGATTACGCGCAGGCGAGTACACAGAAGCTATCTATCACACCACATTAAAGAGCGACAAAATGGTATTTATAGCTTGAATTTCCTAAGGAAATTGATAGAATTTGAAATCTGAGCCTTTTTTTATATCAAAAGTAACACAAAGCCTAGCCTATATGTTTACTGGAAGGAAGACGCACTATATACAGCCATTCATCAACTGAAAACAGCACAGACCAAGAGATCGATTGTGATTTAAGAATCGATATTGGTTCATTAAAATGAGAATCTATTGAAATCCATTTTGTTGTTTTTAAACACTGCACTGTCATCCTGTCAAATGTGAACAAAAATAAAAGCAATTAAATGTGTTATTCTAATTAAAATATGAAAATTAAAATGACGGGTAATAATAGATTATGATGGAATTTTTACAACCCTGTCAAAATGAACAAACAATTTTGTTTCATGTTTATTTATTAGAATTTTCTCTTAGTTATCATTATTTTAATGCATAAATAAATAAATAAATATTCTAAATAAAATAATAATTAAAAACTTTTTCATAAGCGAATGATCAACTAATAATCAAAGGGTCTACTATATTCTGTTTATAAAATGTTTTGGCCTTGCAAATATTTCAGTACAACTAATTTCTTCTGCTTTCAGTAAATGGTGTTTATTTTCAGGGTACTTCACAGTGCATTAACTGTTAACAAATATGTTTAACTAAGTTTAATAAGTGTGTGTGTGTGTGCATTTTTTTTATTTATTTATTTATTTTTACAATTTTGTTTTATATTTATTTCTTAAAATTTTCCCTAAATTATAATTGCTTTAATGCAAAAAAAAAATAAATAAATAAATAAAATAAAATAAAAATATATAAAGAGAAAAATAAACTGAATAAAATAATAAATAAATAAATAACTTTTTCAGAAGCAAATGATCCACAAATTCTCTCTCTCTCTCTCTCTCTCTCTCTCTATATATATATATATATATATTTAGTTTTATATTTAATAATAATAATGTAATACATAAAATTAAAAAAAATAAAATAAAATAAGAATAAATAAAAAAAAGCTTTTTCATAAGCAAATGATCAACATAGTAGTAGTAGTAGTAGTAGTAGTAATAATAATAATAATAATAATAAATATAAAAAACAATGGACTTTTCATTACGCTTTTATTATTATTATTATTATTATTATATACTATATTATTTGATTAAAAATAATAAAATTATAAAATAATAATAATAATAATAATAAAAAATAAAAATATAAACAATGGACTCTTTATTAGGCGTTGTTGTTGTTGTTGTTATTATTATTATTATACACTAAAAATGGTGTAAAAACTATTTTCACTCAGAAATTGATAAATTTGATGAATAATTACAAAGAATCAGCAAGTGTCACATTGGATTAAGCAAGAAATTTTAAAGTAGAAAAACTGAAATAGTTTCTTTTAAAACATACTCCAACAATATTTGTGTTATGTATATCTTAACAGATTTTTAAGCTCAGCTCCCTTTTTTGTGCAAAAATTAAAAGCTTTTCTTAGTAGTTTTCAAAATAATCGAAAGATTCAAAATTTAATTTAATTTAAATTAAATTGCAATAATATTCCACAATATTACTATTTTATTTTTATTTAAAAAAATTCTTTGAATTGCTGCATTTAATTATCCTAAGCATTACATTTTACATTAAGTAGAAATTTGCTTAAATTTAATAAATAATTGCTAAAATGCTATAATAATAATAATAATAATATAAAAAACAATGGTTTATTTTTATTATTATAATATTCCACAATATTACTATTTTATTGTTTTTTAAATATTTTAATTACTACATTTAATAGTCCTAAGCATTACATTTTACATTCTGAATAGAAATTTGCTTACATTTTATAAATAATTTCCTAATGCAACAAACAAATAAATACAAATATTTTTCCATTTTATTATTTTTATTTATTTATTATAAAAACAATAAAATTCTAAAATAATAAATAATAATAATAATAATAATAATAAAATAATATAAAAAACAATGGTCTTTTTTTTATTAGGCTTTATTATTAATATTATTATACACTTATTTTATTATAAAAATAATACAGTTATAAAATAATATAAAAAACAATGGTCATTTTAGTAGGCTTTATTATTATTATTATTATTATTATTATACACTAAAATTGATGTAGAAACAATTTTCACTCAGAAATTGCTACTAAGTTTGACAAATAATTACAAAGAATCAGCAAGTATCACACTGAATTAAGCAAGAAATTTTGGAGTAGGAAAAAAAACATTTTTACGTATATTTTATGTCAAATATTTTATTTTTAAATTATTACCCTCCCAGATACAACTGTAATGATTTAACAAACTCAGCTCCCTTTATTGTTCTTAGCCATTTTCAGAATAATCAAAAGAAATCTATTACAAAATTAAATTAAAATTAAATTGCAATAATATTTGACAATATTACTATTTTATTTATTTATTTATTTTAATTTTTAATTATTTTAATTACTACATTTAATTGTCCTAAGCATTACATTTTAAATTGAGTAGAAATTTGCTTAAATTTTATAAATTTCCTAATGCAACAAACAAATAAATAATAAAAATATTTTTCCATTTTATTATTTTTATTTATTATAAAAACAATTAAAATTATACAATAATAATAAGCATAAAATAATATAAAATAAAAAACAATGGTCTTTTTATTATTATTATTATTATTATTATTATTATTATTATACACTATATTATTTATTATAAAAATAATACAATTATAAAATAATAGTAATAAAATAATAATAAAGAAATCATTTTATTAAGCTTTTTATTTATTTATTTATTTATTATTATTATTATTATTATTATTATTATTGTTGAGCATTTGCTTATGAAAAAGCTTTATTTCATTTTATTTTATTTAATTTTATTTTATTTTAAGTATGACCTGGACTTGTTCTTTACACATTTATAATGTGACTTCACTGTCAGCCCACTAGAGGGCAGTGTGTACCAACATGTGAACAGCCGCCAGCGAAACCATGTGCTTTGGCTTCATTTAATCCCGGGACACAATGAACTCTTCACACAAAGACATATTAGGCCCTTTACAGATAAAACGATCATTCACCGTTCTGGATACGAGATGACTACATTGCGTTGAATAATAATCCTCGGCGTCTTTCATTTGAGGCCCACACACTTGTACTAGACAGCCGTGCATTAGTAATTGTTCATTTGCTTTGTTCGTCTGTGCTGAACCTGGCCGAGTGCATCACAGTGCTTAAGTCTGTCAACAGCAAATTACAAAGGACAGTATCCAGCACATTAAACAGAGTCGTTCACCCCCTCCTTTCCTTTTTGACTATAGCACATCTGCTTGCTGTCTGCTCCCCAGGGCCAGCGCTGTGTAATCTATTGCATTAGCTCACATTAGCGCATATCGCCCATGGGTCTCGATAATCACAAACGCAAAATGAGCATTTCACTTGGTATCACCCTCACATGCCCCTCAAACAGAGGCCAGAGCGAGCATCTGGATGGACGGCAGGGGGAAGGAAGCACAACCTCGGTTCGTGACACGCTTCCTGTTTGCCCAAATCCCTCAAGTCCGATCCGAAGCGTCATTTTCCGCCTCTTAAGGGGGTTTCTAGCGAACACGGTTTTCTTTTGCTGTGTTTATTTGATGTCGCTGGTCTGCGGTGATCGGTACACGTCTGGATCAAGCCTCATTACGGCTTGTAAAAAGTTGGAAAGCACACAGGCTTCTTGTAAATCATTGGCCGTGATGAGGGAGTTTAGTGTTGCTTTAGCGGTGCTGAGGTTGTTTGGAGTAAGAAAATGTTTTTTCAAGGCAAACACGACCACGGATTTGCAAGGAGCCTAATAGCCACTTGCTTCATTCCCCAAAGTCTTGTATTTTACCCTCAGAATCGAGAGAAAACAAATTAAGAAATTATATTTTGCATGAAGAAAATGAAAACAGCTCATTAGGAGGTTTTGTGTTGTGACTTTATTTTAAAATCGCCACATTTCCTCCACAATTTACTCCAGATTGTCCCATTTTCTTCCCATTTTGTCATCTTCATGACTGTAGTGCAAAACAAGTATATTTTATGATAGAATGTTAAGTATGCATAATTTTAGTGTTAGTTAATAGGATTTTCAATTTTACTAAATTACACTTCTTTAATGAAATAATAAAGGATTATTTGAATTATTACCTTTAATTATACTAAGCATTACATTTTGAATTTTGAGTAGAAATTTTGCTTAATTTTTATAAATAATTTCCTAATGCAAAAATAAATAAACAAATAATAAATAAATAAATAATAATAAATAAAATTATATAAAAAAAAACCAATGGACTTTTTATCAGGCCTTATTATTATTATTATTATTATTATTATTATTATTATTATTATACACACTAAAAACTGTTTTTTACACTTCTTTAATGAAATAAAAAATGATTATTTGAATTATTACCTTTAATTATACTAAGCATTACATTTTAAATTTTGAGTAGAAATTTGCTTAATTTTTATTAATTCTTAATGCAAAAATAAATGAATAATAAATAAAATAAAATCATATAAAAAATCACTGGACTTTTTATCTTTATTATTATTATTATTATTATTATTATACAGACTAAAAACTGGTTTAGAAACCATTTTCACTCAAATTGCTAATAAATTTGACAAATACTTGCAAAGAATCAGCAAGTGTCACTTTAAATTAAAATCATTTTTGTATATTTGTATATTTTGACTGTAATGCAAAAAGTATATTTTATGATAGAATGTTAAGTATGCATAATTTTAGTGTTAGTTAATAGGATTTGCAGTTTTACTAAATTACAATTCTTTAATGAAATAAAAAGGATTATTTTAATTACCTTTAATTATACTAAGCATTACATTCTACATTTTGAGCAGACATTTGCTTATTTTTTTTATAAATAATTTCCTAATGCAAAAATAAATAAATTAAATTAAATTAAATTAAATTAAAAAACAGTGGACTTTTTATCAGGCCTTATTTATTATTATTATTATTATTATTATACACTAAAATTGATGTAGAAACAATTTTCACTCAGAAATTGCTACTAAGTTTGACAAATAATTACAAAGAATCAGCAAGTGTCACTTTGAAATTATATTTTGCATGAAGAAAATGTAAACGGCTCATTAGGAGGTTTTGTATTGTGACTTTATTTTAAAATCACCACATTTCCACCCAAAATCACCCATTTTGTCATCTTCATGACTGTAGTGCAAAACAAGTGTTTTTTTTTTTGATAGAATTTTAAGTATTTATAATTT